>ML242128.1:0-16154 GCA_005239495.1 Nicotiana undulata
CTCTGTTATTTGATTGATTCCCGCATACTGATAGTTGTTTCTTCGGTTTCTGTTTTTACTTTCAAGCTGCATTCTCACTGTACCGTTGCGAATTAGATGTTGTTTTTCTTGTATCCCCAGCATGTACACTCCATATCTTATTTTATCGTGTAGGTTTGGATATTATTGCTGCCCCGTTAATACTTTTCCCCTATTTGTTCCTATATCTCTTCTATTTGATCGTACTTGTTTTCATTACTGGTTAATTCTTGTACATATATCTGCTTAGACTAGGACAGGTGATCGTATTATGCTAAGCCTAGCATCGTCACTACTTCAGCCGGGGTTTGGCTTGGCACTTACTCAGTACATGGTGTCGGTTGTACTGATACTACACTGCACTTCCTTGTGTTGTGTAGACCCTGCTACCGGACCCCGTGGAGCATTCTGAGGGAGATACCTTCAGTCCACGTCAGAGCTTCGAGGTATACACTGGAGTTCATGGATCCCGAGGCTTCTTTCCTTTACCGCTTCATTGTCTTTCTCCTTTATTTCCAAGACAGTGTTGTACTTTCATTCCAGGCTTGTATTTAGTATTCTAGTAGTTAGTCTGTGGGATTGTGACACCCCGGTTTTGGGAGTTTACGTTATTTCATGATTGTTATGTTCTTCCTTTCCGCGTTCAAGTTTTGTTATTTTTATTATCGATGTTGGAAAGATTATGTCGGGAAATATGAAAAAAAAGAAGAAGAAAGGAATGTTATTGATGTACGGTTAAACGGTTTCCCACTATTATCCCAGTATATGATTGAATTAGTTAAAGTTGAAAGGTTAGTGTTTTATTTCTTATTAAACGGTTTTAAATTACTATTGCAAGTTATACGTTTGCTGGCCTAGCGGGTTCAACGTTAGGCGCAGTCATGGCCTAAAGGGTGGGAATTTGGGTCGTGACATTGTGCAAATTCCATTGTCAATAGATTTTCACAATCTGATAGCTAATTTTTCTTTAGGGCTGACAGTCGTTGGGTTCAATATTAACTTTTTTCTTTACCTATCAAGGTTGGTTGTTGGCACACAAGTTTTGGAATATGTTTGAATGAGAATGAATTGAGTACCTTTTTGATCATTATGCAAGACACATTGTCTAAAGATTTCAACCATCTGTTAGCAAAATTTGCTTTAGGCTACCTGGCAATCGTAGGGTTCAATGTTAATGTTTTTCTATACCCATCAAGGTTGGTTGTTGGCACACAAGTTTTGGAGTATGTTTGAATGAGAATAATTTGAGTACCTTTTTCATCATTGTGCAAAACACCTTGTCAATCTATTTCAATCATCTGTTAGCTAATTTTGCTTTAGGGCTGCCTGACAGTCGTTATGTTCAATATTAACTTTTTTCTTTATCCATCAAGGTTGGTCGTTGGCACACAATTTAGGAGTATATTTGAATGTGAATTATTTGAGTACCTTTTTCATCATTGTGCAAAACACATTATCAATATATTCCAACCATCTGTTAGCTAAATTTGCTTTAGGGCTGCCTGACAGTCGTTAGGTTCAATGTTAACTTTTTTCTTTACCCATCAAGGTTGTTTGTTGGCACACAAGTGTTGGAGTATGTTTGAATGAGAATGATTTGAGTACCTTTTTCATCATTGTGCAAAACACATTGTCAATATATTCCAACCATCTGTTAGCTAATTTTGCTTTAAGGCTGCCTGACAGTCGTCGGGTACATTATTAAATTTTTTCTTTACCCATCAAGGTTGGTTGTTGGCACACAAGTTTTGGAATATGTTTGAATGAGAATGAATTGAGTACCTTTTTCATCATTATTAAAAACACATTGTCTAAAGATTTCAACCATCTATTAGCTAAATTTGCTTTAGGGCTACCTAGCAATTGTTGGGTTCAATGTTAACTTTTTTCTATAACCATAAAGGTTAGTTGTTGGCACACTAGTTTTGGAGTATGTATGAATGAGAATGATTTGAGTACCTTTTTCATCATTGTGCAAAAGGCCTTGTCAATCGATTTCAATCATCTGTTAGCTAATTTTGCTTTAGCGCTACTTGACAGTCGTTATGTTCAATATTAACTTTTTTCTTTACCTATAAAGGTTGGTTGTTGGACACAAGTTTTGGAGTATTTTTGAATCAGAATGAATTGGGTGCCTTTTTCATCATTGTGCAAAACACATTGTCTAAAGATTTAATCATATGTTAGCTAAGTTTGCTTTAAGGCTGCCTGACAATCGTTCGGTTCAATGTTAAATTTTTTCTTTACCCATCAAGGTTATTTTTGGCACACAAGGTTTGGAGTATGTTTGAATGATAATGATTTGAGTACCTTTTTCATCATTGTGCAAAACGCATTGTAAATCGATTTCAACCATCTGTTAGCTAATTTTACTTTAGGGCTGCCTGACAGTCGTTGGGTTCAATATTAACTTTTTTCTTTACCCATCAAGGTTGGTTGTTGGCAAATACGTTTTGGAGTATGTTTGAATGAGAATGATTTGAGTACCTTTTTTATCATTGTGCAAAACGCATTGTCAATCGATTTCAACCATCTGTTAGCTAATTTTGCTTTAAAGCTGCCTGACCGTCGTTGTGTTCAATATTAACTTTTTTCTTTACCCATCGAGGTTGGTCGTTGGCACACACATTTTGGAGTATGTTTGAATGAGAATGATTTGAGTACCTTTTATATCATTGTGCAAAACGCAATGTCAATAGATTTTCACAATCTGATAGCTAATTTTTCTTTAGGGCTGACAGTCGTTGTGTTCAATATTAACTTTTTTCTTTACCTATCAAGGTTGGTTGTTGGCACACAAGTTTTGGAATATGTTTGAATGAGAATTATTTGAGTACCTTTGTCATCATTATGCAAAACACATTGTCTAAAGATTTCAACCATCTGTTAGCTAAATTTGCTTTAGGGCTACCTGGCAATCGTTGGGTTCAATGTTAGGTTTTTTCTATACCCATCGAGGTTGGTTGTTGGCACACAAGTTGTAAAGTATGTTTGAATGAGAATGATTCGAGTACCTTTTTCATCATTGTGAAAAACGTCTTATCAATCGATTTGAATCATCTTTTAGCTAATTTTGCTTTAGGGCTGCCTGATAGTCGTTGGATTCAATTCTAACTTTTTTCTTTACCCATCAAGGTTGGTCGTTGGCACACAATTTAGGAGTATGTTTGAATGTGAATGATTTGAGTACCTTTTTCATCATTGTGCAAAACACATTGTCAATATATTCCAACCATCTGTTAGCTAAATTTACTTTAGGGCTGCCTGACAGTCGTTGGGTTCAATGTTAACTTTTTTCTTTACCCATCAAGGTTGACATTTGGCACACACGTTTTGGAGTATATTTGAATGAGAATGATTAGAGTACCTTTTTCATCATTGTGCAAAACGCATCGTCAATATATTTTCACCATCTGTTAACTAAGCTTTCTTTAGGGCTGCCTGACAATCGTTGGGTTCAATGTTAACTTGTTTCTTTACCCATCAAGGTTAGTTGTTGGCACACAAGTTTTGGAGTATGTTTGAATGAGAATGATTTGAGTACCTTTTTCATCATTAAGCAAATCGCATTGTGAATGGATTTCAACCATCTGTTCGCTAATTTTGCTTTAGGGCTGCCTGATAGTCGTTGGGTTCAATATTAACTTCTTTTTTACCCATCAAGGTTGGTTGTTAACACACAAGTTTTGTAGTGTGTTTGAATGAGAATGATTTGAGTACCTTTTTCATCATAGTCCAAAATGCATTGTCAACATATTTCAACCATTTGTTAGCTAATTTTGCTTTGGGGCTACCTGGCAGTCGTTGGGTTCAATGTTAACATTTTTCTTTACCCATAAAGGATGGTTGTTGGCACACACGTTTTGGAGTATGTTTGAATGAGAATGATTTGAGTACCTTTTTCATCATTATGCAAAACACATTGTCTAAAGATTTCAACCATCTGTTAGCTAAATTTGCTCTAGGGCTGCCCGGCAATCGTTGAGTTCTATGTTAACTTTTTTCTATTTCCATCAAGGTTGGTTGTTGGCACACAGGTTTTAGCGTATGTTTGAATGAGAATGATTTAAGTACCTTTTTCATCATTGTGCAAAACGCATTGTCAATCGATTTCAACCATTTGTTAGCTAATTTTTTTTAGGGCTGCCTGACAATCGTTGGGTTCAATATTAACTTTTTTCTTTACCCATCAAGGTTGGTCGTTTGCATACAATTTAGGAGTATGTTTGAATGAGAATGATTTGAGTACCTTTTTCATCATTGTGCAAAACACATTGTCAGTATATTCCAACAATCTATTAGCTAAATTTGCTTTAGGGCTGCCTGAGAGTCGTTGGGTTCAATATTAAATTTTTTCTTTACCTATCAAGGTTGGTTATTGGCTCATAAGTTTTGGAGTATGTTTGAATGAGAATGAATTGGGTACCTTTTTCATCATTGTGCAAAACACATTGTCTATAGATTTCAACCATATGTTAGCTAAGTTTGCTTTAGGGCTGCCTGACAATCGTTGGGTTCAATGTTAACTTTTTTCTTTACCCATCAAGGTTAGTTGTTGGCACACAAGTTTTGGAGTATGTTTGAATGAGAATGATTTAAGTACCTTTTTCATCATTGTGCAAAACGCATTGTGAATCGATTTCAACCATCTGTTAGCTAATTTATCTTTAGGGCTGCCTGATAGTCGTTGGGTTCAATATTAACTTTTTTTTAACCCATCAAGGTTGGTTGTTAACACACAAGTTTTGGAGTATGTTTGAATGAGAATTATTTGAGTACCTTTTTCATCATTATGCAAAACACATTGTCTAATGATTTCAACAATCTATTAGCAAAATTTGCTTTAGGGCTGCCTGGCAATCATTGAGTTCAATGTTAACTTTTTCCTATTCCCATCAAGGTTGGTTGTTGGCACACAAGTTTTGGAGTATGTTTGAATGAGAATGAATTGAGTACCTTTTTCATCATTATGCCAAACACATTGTCTAAAGATTTCAACCATCTGTTAGCTAAATTTGCTTTAGGGCTACCTAGCAATCGTTGGGTTCAATGTTAACTTTTTTCTATACCCATCAAGGTTGGTTGTTTGCACACAAGTTTTGGAGTTATTTGAATGAGAATGATTTAATTACCTTTTTCATCATTTTTCAAAATGCCTTGTCAATAGATTTTAATCATCTGTTAGGTAATTTTTCTTTAGGGCTGCCTGACAGTCGTTGGGTTCAATATTAACTTTTTTTTTTTACCCATCAAGTTGGTTGTTAACACACAAGTTTTGGAGTGTGTTTGAATGAGAATGATTTGAGTACCTTTTTCATCATTGTCCAAAATGTATTGTCAACAGATTTCAACCATTTGTTAGCAAATATTTCTTTAGGGCTACCTGGCAGTCATTGGGTTCAATGTTAACTTTTTTCTTTACCCATCAATATTGGTTGTTGGCACACACGTTTTGGAGTATGTTTGAATGAGAATGATTTGAGAACCTTTTTCATCATTGCCCAAAACATATTGTCAATCGATTTCAACCATTTGTTAGCTAATTTTGTTTTAGGGTTGCCTGACAGTCGTTGGGTTCTATATTAACTTTTTTCTTTACCCATCAAGGTTGGTCGTTTGCACACAATATAGGAGTATGTTTGAATGAGAATGATTTGAGTACCTTTTTCATCATTGTGCAAAACACATTGTCAGTATATTCCAACAATCTATTAGCTAAATTTACTTTAGGGCTGCCTGACAGTCGTTGGGTTCAATATTAACTTTTTTCTTTACCTATCAAGGTTGGTTGTTGGCACACAAGTTTTGGAGTATGTTTGAATGAGAATGAATTGGGTACCTTTTTCATCATTATGTAAAACACATTGTCTATAGATTTCAACCATATGTTAGCTAAGTTTGCTTTAGGGCTGCCTGACAATCGTTGGGTTCAATGTTAACTTTTTTCTTTACCCATCAAGGTTAGTTGTTGGCACACAAGTTTTGGAGTATGTTTTAATGAGAATGATTTAATTACCTTTTTCATCATTGTGCAAAACGCATTGTGAATCGATTTCAACCATCTGTTAGCTAATTTTGCTTTAGGGCTGCCTGATAGTCGTTGGGTTCAATATTAACTTTTTTTTTACCCATCAAGGTTTGTTGTTAACACCTAAGTTTTGGTGTATGTTTGAATGAGAATGATTTGAGTACCTTTTTCACCATTATGCAAAACACATTGTCTAAAGATTTCAACAATCTATTAGCTAAATTTGCTTTAGGGCTGCCTGGCAATCATTGAGTTCAATGTTAACTTTTTTCTATTCCCATCAAGGTTGGTTGTTGGCACACTAGTTTTGGAATGTTTGAATGAGAATTATTTGAGTACCTTTTTCATCATTGTGCCAAAAGCATTGTTAATCGATTTCGACCATCTGTTAGCTAATTTTGCTTTAGGGCTACCTGATAGTTGTTGGGTTCAATATTAACTTTTTTTTTACCCATCAAGGTTGGTTGTTAACACACAAGTTTTGGAGTGTGTTTGAATAAGAATGATTTGAGTACCTTTTTCATCATTGTCCAAAATGCATTGTCAACAGATTTCAACCATTTGTTAGCTAATTTTGCTTTAGGGCTACCTGGCAGTCGTTGGGTTCAATGTTAACTTTTTTCATTGCCCATCAAGGTTGGTTGTTGGCACACACGTTTTGGAGTATGTTTGAATGAGAATGATTTGAGTACCTTTTTCATCATTGTGCAAAACGCATCGTCAATAGATTTTCACCATCTGTTAACTAAGCTTTCTTTAGGGCTGCCTGACAATCGTTGGGTTCAATGTTAACTTGTTTCTTTACCCATCAAGGTTAGTTGTTGGCACACAAATTTTGGAGTATGTTTGAATGAGAATGATTTGAGTACCTTTTTCATCATTAAGCAAAACGCATTGTGAATGGATTTCAACCATCTGTTCGCTAATTTTGCTTTAAGGCTTCCTGATAGTCGTTGGGTTCAATATTAACTTTTTTTTTAACCATCAAGGTTGGTTGTTAACACACAAGTTTTGGAGTATGTTTGAATGAGAATGATTTGAGTACCTTTTTCATCATTAAGCAAAACGCATTGTGAATGGATTTCAACCATCTGTTCGCTAATTTTGATTTAGGGCTGCCTGACAATCATTGAGTTCAATGTTAACTTTTTTCTATTCTCATCAAGGTTGGTTGTTGGCACACATGTTTTGGAGGATGTTTGAATGAGAATGATTTGAGTACCTTTTTCATCATTGTGCAAAACGCATTGTCAATCAATTTCAACCATTTGTTAGCTAATTTTTCTTTAGGGTTGCCTGACAATCGTTGGGTTTAATATTAACTTTTTTCTTTACCCATCAAGGTTGGTCGTTTGCACACAATTTAGGAGTATGTTTGAATGAGAATGATTTGAGTACTTTTTTTATCATTGTGCAAAACGCATTGTCAATCGATTTCAACCATCTGTTAGCTAATTCTGCTTCAGAACTGCCTAACCATCGTTGGGTTCAATATTAACTTTTTTCTTTACCCATGAAGGTTGGTTGTTGGCACACAAGTTTTGGAGTATGTTTGAATGAGAATGATTTTAGTACCTTTTTCATCATTATGCAAAACACATTGTCAATATATTCCAACCATCTGTTAGCTAATTTTGCTTCAGGGCTGCCTTAAAATCGTTGGGTTCAATATTAACTTTTTTCTTTACCCATCAAGGTTGGTCTTTGGCACACAATTTAGGAGTATGTTTGAATGAGAATGAATTGAGTACCTTTTTCATCATTATGCAAAACACATTGTCCAAAGATTTCAACCATCTGTTAGCTAAATTTGCTTTAGGGCTGCCTAGCAATCGTTGAGTTCCATGTTAACTTTTTTCTATTCCCATGAAGGTTGGTTGTTGGCACACAAGTTTTGGCGTATGTTTGAATGAGAATGATTTGAGTACCTTTTTCATCATTGTGCAAAACGCATTGTCAATCGATTTCAACCATTTGTTATGTCACGACCCAAAACCGGTCCAGGTCGTGATGGCGCCTAACGGTGAGGTCAGGCAAGCCAACGAACAACAGTAATACTGAAAGCGCGGAATACAATAACAACATAGGGTAAGGCCGTAGAACAAGCTGAACCACAGCTAGGCCCAATATATATACAACCCCGATAACCACCACAAGTGTGTGCCAGGACTAGTGTCACAGTGTCAACGGGCGGCTACATAGATACAACTGTAGGAAATACATGTACAAAATATAAAAGCCGCAGTCTGGAACAAAAGACTGAGCAAAAGGAAACTAGAAGGCTCCAGAGGTGCTGTCAGGAGAACGCCAAGAAGACAGCTCACCGTGTGGAGCGACGCCGCGATTAGTACCTATCAGCAGGCGGACGACCAGATGGACCAGCCTCAGTACCTGCACAGTCAAGTGCAGAAAAGAAGGAAAGTGGAGCATGAGTACATATAAACAAATATGTACCCAGTGAGTATCCCGTCTAAACTCGTAAAGAGTAGTGATGAGAGGTAGAATACATACTCACTAAGGTCCAGTACATAATGAAATAAAATACATGCTGAGTAATGAATCATGTGAGATAGTACATCAAGTAAAAGAACATGTAAGCAACAATCAGTAATTGATCTCAAACATAGTCTCCTTTTGTAAACTATTCATAGTTTTATTACTTGTTCTCTTCCTCATAATTCGAAATAACTATTCTTTATTCTCAATTGTTCACTTGCCAGTACTCTGTATTGTTCCTCAACTCACCCTCGTACGATCCCATCTCAATGCAAATGCGGATGAATGCAATGCTTATATATATGTATATCCGACACGGACAAGACTATCGGCCGATGTCATAAGGGTGGGTCATAAGGACTGACTCGGTCANGATAATGACAAGCTCCCCACGATCGCGAATCATATTTGCGACTCGTGTGCTGACTCGATAATGATAAGCTCCCCACGATCGCGAATCATACCTGCGACTCGTGTGCTGACTCGATAATGATAAGCTCCCCACGATCGCGAATCATACCTGCGACTCGTGTGCTGACTCGATAATGATAAGCTCCCCACGATCGCGAATCATACCTGCGACTCGTGTGCTGACTCGATAATGATAAGCTCCCCACGATCGCGAATCATACCTGCGACTCGTGTGCTGACTCGATAATGATAAGCTCCCCACGATCGCGAATCATACCTGCGACTCGTGTGCTGACTATGAAAAGTAAAACTCTCCCCGATCACGAGTCATGCCTGTGACTTGGGGGCGATGAAAATAGTAGTATATTTCTCCCTGATCACGAATCAAACCTGTGACTCAGGGGAAAGTAAAACATAAGTGAAATTCTCCCTGATCACGAATCAAACCTGTGACTCAGGGGCAATTAAAATATAAGTTCTCCCCGATCACGAATCAAACCTGTGACTCGGGGGCCATGAATGCATGAATGCGTGTATGCGACTGCATGAATGCATATATATATGTGTATATGTAGACACCGTGGTACCGACTCGCCCACACTCAACGGGATCGGATACTCACACCTCACTTGATAGCCAAAGTTAGGATTTTCATCATATTATCCTCTTTGCTCATAATACTACCATGATTGAACAATTCAAGTATGAGAAGGAATTTTAATNATTGAACAATTCAAGTATGAGAAGGTATTTTAACCACCTTCAGTTAGCTCAACAGCTCATTATTCGTTTACTATTTGCTCTTTATCAATTATATAGAAGTAACACGATTACTCAATTGGTGGGGTTCATAATTCTTTTATGAACATTGTGTACATTAAATTCACAGCTATCCTAGCTCAATTTCATCATCAAATATCAATAATAACTTGTACAAAACGTCAAATAATATCAAACAACAATTAGAACATGCTCGTGGGTCCTACGGCTACCCAACATACAGTATAAATGCCACATACGGACTCTCGTCACGTGGTACGTACGTAGGCCCCCGCCCCCTCAACGAGCACGATTAGCAATCAAGAGCCTAGGGGACATTTACCCCTTACAAAGTTTGGAAAGGAGACTCA
Organism: Nicotiana undulata; assembly: GCA_005239495.1. NCBI lineage: Eukaryota > Viridiplantae > Streptophyta > Magnoliopsida > Solanales > Solanaceae > Nicotiana > Nicotiana undulata. The sequence goes on from ML242128.1 coordinate 10,084, forward strand.
CCTGAACAAGTGCTCCTCCGGCCAACGGACCGATCAACACGACGCTCGAATCCTCCGAATCACCCTCGATGGCTCGCAACTAGCCAAAAGCACACAATTATAATAATTTAGGAAGATTCGAGGAGGATTTATCAACTATTTCCATAAAAACGTATTCTTGACGTACTTTGGAAATTCAACTCCGAGCTTCGGCGTCCGGAAAATTATAATTCTTGAAGAGACGCGTTATACGTCGCCTAAGGATCAAGATTAACTCCATTAATCATCCCTCAATGGCCCAAAAATCAGAATTCACAATAACATCAAACCCCTCTTTCTTCCCCAAACAAAATCTTATGAATTTCCATGAATTAGGAAGAGGAAATTCTCAAAGAACGGAAGAAATTACGTGCGGAGGGTTACGGAAATCACTTACCTGAGTTCCTAGGCCAAAATAGCTGTTCTAGAGCTCTTGGGGTTGTCAACCATGGAAGAAATGTGTTTTTAAGAAATGAATTCGCGACTTGGCTTTTTAAATTAAACTGCCCAGCAGTTTCCGCACCTGCGACTTTTGGATCGCAGGTGCGGGCTCGCACCTGCGGAAGTTGGGTCGCGCTTGCGGAAAATTGTCCTGGGCACTGGGCAATTTCTCGCACCTGCGGGCTTTTGTTCGCGCCCGCGGAGCCGCGCCTGCGGAGAATAGGCCGCTCCTGCGATGGCCTGGGCCCCTGTGAAAGATCACGCATGCGGGCCTTTGTCTGCTCCTGCGGAGCCGCGCCTGCGGAGAGAAGGCCGCTCCTGCGGAAGGAGCCGCACCTGCGCAAGGAATTCCGCTGGTGCGAACCTCGCGCCTGCGGCTCATGGACCACAGGTGCGGTCACACTAGTAAATTCCCACCAGCAGTTCAATTGCTGGTTTTTGACCCCGGTCGGGGTCCGGGAGACCCCTGGGCCCACCCGAGCCCTCAACAAATTGTACCAACAAGTCCCAAATCACATGACGGACTTGCTCGAGCTCTCAGAGCACTAAAAACATCATTCAAACAAAGAATCACTCTCCAAAACCCCTTAGATCAACTTAGGATTTCAAGAAAAATTTCAACGGCTCATCAATACGCAGAACGGGTCTACACTGCTCGGAATGACCCCAAATTTTGCGAACAAGTCATAAATGACTGCACGGAACTATTGCCAGTTCCGGAATTCCATTCAGACCATGATATCACGAGGTCCAATTCCAGGCTGACTTCCAAATGACATGAAATCCTGAATCCTAATTCAGGTGCCGAAATACTCCCGGGTCATCAGCAACCCGAGGCGAACACACTCCCAAGTCCGAAATCATCATCAGGAGCTGCTGGAGCTGTCAGAACTCGATTCCGAGGGCGTTTTCTCAAAATGCTTCTCGGAACCAAAATCAGCCAAATAGGCTAGCCTTCAGGAACCAAGTGTTCCTGAACTGGCCAAAACACTTCCGAATCTCAAACTACCGACCCACACAGGTCATAAGGCACGAGTAGTCGCTATGGGAAGAGTCGTTCACGGGAATGGAGTCCCAACACACGAAACGACCGGCTGGGTCGTTACATGTTAGCTAATTTTATTTTAGGGCTGCCTAACAATCGTTGGGTTCAATATTAACTTTTTTCTTTACCCATCAAGGTTGGTCATTTGCACATAATTTAGGAGTATGTTTGAATGAGAATGATTTGAGTACCTTTTTCATCATTGTGCAAAACACATTGTCAGTATATTCCAACAATCTGTTAGCTAAATTTGCTTTAGGGCTGCCTGACAGTCGTTGGGTTCAATATTAACTTTTTTCTTTACCTATCAAGGTTGGTTGTTGGCACACACGTTTTGGAGTATGTTTGAATGAGAATGAATTGGGTACCTTTTTCATCATTGTGCCAAACACATTGTCTATAAATTTCAACCATATGTTAACTAAGCTTTCTTTAGGGCTGCCTGACAATCGTTGGGTTCAATGTTAAGTTTTTTCTTTACACATCAAGGTTAGTTGTTGGCACGCAATTTTTGGAGTATGTTTGAATGAGAATGAATTGAGTACCTTTTTCATCAATAAGCAAAACGCATTGTGAATGGATTTCACCCATCTGTTCGCTAATTTTGCTTTAGGGCTGTCTGATAGTCGTTGGGTTCAATATTAACGTTTTTTTTACCCATCAAGGTTGGTTGTTAACACACAAGTTTTGGAGTATGTTTGAATGAGAATGATTTGAGTACCTTTTTCATCATTATGCAAAACACATTGTCTAAAGATTTCAACCATCTATTAGCTAAATTTGCTTTAGGGCTGCCTGGCAATCATTGAGTTCAATGTTAACTTTTTTCTATTCCCATCAAGGTTGGTTGTTGGCACACATGTTTTGGAGGATGTTTGAATGAGAATGATTTGAGTACCTTTTTCATCATTGTGCAAAACGCATTGTCAATCAATTTCAACCATTTGTTAGCTAATTTTTCTTTAGGGTTTCCTGACAATCGTTGGGTTCAATGTTAACTTTTTTCTTTACCCATCAAGGTTGGTTTTGGCACACACGTTTTTGAGTATGTTTGAATGAGAATAATTTGAGTTATTTTTTTATCATTGTGCAAAACACATTGTCAATCGATTTCAACCATTTGTTAGCTAATTTTGCTTTAGGACTGCCTGACCATCGTTGGGTTCAATATTAACTTTTTTCTTTACCAATGAAGGTTTGTTGTTGGCACACACGTTTTGGAGTATGTTTGAATGAGAATGATTTGAGTAATTTTTTTATCATTGTGCAAAACACATTGTCAATCGATTTCAACCATCTGTTAGCTAATTTTGCTTCAGGGCTGCCTGAAAATCGTTTGGTTCAATATTAACTTTTTTCTTTACCCATCAAGGTTGGTCTTTGGCACACAATTTAAAAGTATGTTTGAATGAGAATGAATTGAGTACCTTTTTCATCAATATGCAAAACACATTTTCCAAATATTTCAACCATCTGTTAGCTAAATTTGCTTTAGGGCTGCCTGGCAATCGTTGAGTTCCATGTTAACTTTTTTCTATTCCCATCAAGGTTGGTTGTTGGCACAAAAGTTTTGGCGTATGTTTGAATGAGAATGATTTGAGTATCTTTTTCATCATTGTGCAAAACGCATTGTTAATCGATTTCAACCATTTGTTAGCTAATTTTATTTTTGGGCTGCCTGACAGTCGTTGGGTTCAATATTAATTTTTTTCTTTACCCATCAAGGTTGGTCGTTTGCACACAATTTAGGAGTATGTTTGAATGAGAATGATTTGAGTACCTTTTTCATCATTGTGCAAAACACATTGTCAGTATATTCCAACAATCTGTTAGCTAAATTTGCTTTAGGGCTGCCTGACAGTCGTTGGGTTCAATATTAACTTTTTTCTTTACCTAACAAGTTTGGTTGTTGGCACACACGTTTTGGAGTATGTTTGAATGAGAATGAATTGGGTGCCTTTTTCATCATTGTGCAAAACACATTGTCTATAAATTTCAAGTATATGTTAACTAAGCTTTCTTTAGGGCTGCCTGACAATCGTTGGGTTCAATGTTAACTTTTTTCTTTAACCATCAAGGTTAATTGTTGGCACACAAGTTTTGGAGTATGTTTGAATGAGAATGAGAGTACCTTTTCCATAATTAAGCAAAACGTATTGTGAATGGATTTCAACCATCTGTTCGCTAATTTTGCTTTAGGGCTGCCTGATAGTCGTTGGGTTCAATATTAACTTTTGTTTTACCCATCAAGGTTGGTTGTTAACACACAAGTTTTGGAGTATGTTTGAATGAGAATGATTTGAGTACCTTTTTCATCATTGTGCAAAACACATTTTCTAAAGATTTCAACCATCTATTAGCTAAATTTGCTTCAAGGCTGCCTGGCAATCATTGAGTTCAATGTTAACTTTTTTCTATTCCCATCAAGGTTGATTGTTGGCACACATCTTTTGGAGGATGTTTGAATGAGAATGATTTGAGTACCTTTTTCTTCATTGTGCAAAAAGCATTAACAATCAACTTCAACCATTTGTTAGCTAATTTTTCTTTAGGGTTGCCTGACAATCGTTGGGTTCAATGTTAACTTTTTTCTTTACCCATCAAGGTTGGTTTTGGCACACACGTTTTGGAGTATGTTTGAATGAGAATGATTTGAGTACTTTTTTTATCATTGTGCAAAATGCATTGTCAATCGATTTCAACCATCTGTTAGCTAATTTTGCTTTAGGACTGCCTGACCATCGTTGTGTTCAATATTAACTTTTTTCTTTACCCATGAAGGTTGGTTGTTGGCACACAAGTTTTGGAGTATGTTTGAATGAGAATGATTTGAGTACCTTTTTCATCATTATGCAAAACACATTGTCAATATATTCCAACCATCTGTTAGCTAATTTTGCTTCAGGGCTGCCTGAAAATCGTTGGGTTCAATATTAACTTTTTTCTTTACCCATCAAAGTTGGGATCCCCTCTCGGAACTTGCCTGGATCCTGATGCCTCTATCCCAGGCTGAGCCCTAGCAACCGGCGGAATATCTGGAGTACGATGTGGTCCTGTAGTCTGAGTTGTAGGGGTCTGAACTCCCCCTCATGCCTGAGAGGTGGCAGGATCTAATGGAAGGATGCCTTCCTGCGACATCGTGTCCATGAATCTCAGTATGCGGCCCATGACCTCCTGGAAGCCTGGTGCCGTCATAAATTCCACTGGAGGCGGTGCTACTGGAGGCAGCTCCTCCTGCTCATCAATGTACTGATCATCCACTAGTGCAACTGGTGTAGCTTTGGGACGCCCTCACCCCCTCCTACCAGCAGGAGCCCTACCCCGAGTGCCTCGACCTCGTCCTCGAGCGGCAGGGGTAGCAGCCTCCCCCAAATTAGGATCCTGAGAAGCACGTGTCCTCACCATCTGTGAGAGAATAGAAGAACAAATTGAGTGTAAGGCCAACTGCACGATAGTTTCCTAACACTCTATAGCCTCCCGAAGATAATTACAGACGTCTCCGTGCCAATCTGCAGGACTCTACTGAGTTTGCTCGTGACTTGTGAGACTATGTGAACCTAAGGGCTCTAATACCAAGTTGTCACCACCAAAAACCGGTTCAGGTCGTGATGGCACCTAATGGCGAGGTTAGGCAAGACAACGTACAACTATAACAATAAAAGTGCGGAATATAATCAACGGTATGGGGTAAGGCCGTAGAAACAAGCTGAGCCACAGCTAGGCCCAATATATANAACCGCGATCAGTATCTATCAGCAGGCGGACGACCAGACAGACCAGCCTAGAGACCTGCACAATCAAGTGCAGAAAAAGAAAGAAAGTGCAGCATGAGTACATATAAACAAATATGTACCCAGTGAGTATCCCGTCTAAACTCGTAAAGAGTAGTGACGAGAGGTAGAATACATACTCACTAAGGTCCAGTACATAAATAAATAAATAAGGTACATGCTGAGCAATAAATCATGTGAGAAAAATACATCAAGTAAGGACATGTAATCAACAAACATGTAACTGATCTTAAACATAACCTTTCTTTGTATACTGATCATATGTATCACTTGTTTTCCTTCTCATTATCTGTGGTTATCATAGCTTGTTATCTCAGTTATTCACTTTTCAGTTCTCAGTATCGTTCCTTAACTCACCATCGTACGATCCCAACTCAATGCAATTTTTATGTAAGTATATATGTAAATATATATAACCGACACGGACAAGACTATCGGCCGAAGTCATAAAGGTGGGTCATAAGGACTGACTCGGTCATAAAGCTCCACACGCTCGCGAATCATACCTGCGACTCGTGCGCTGACTCGATAAAATCTCCACGATCGCGAATCATCCATGCGACTCGTGGGCAAATATCTCTCCCTGCTCGCGAATCATTCATGCGACTCAGGGGCCAATGACATATATATATAATCTCCCGATCACGAATCATACCTGTGACTCGGGGCCGATGATGCAATGTAAAACTCTCCCCGATCACGATTCATGCCTGTGACTCGGGGGCCAAAGAAAATATAAGTTCTCCCCGATCACGAATCATACCTGTGACTCGGGG
>ML242129.1:0-27552 GCA_005239495.1 Nicotiana undulata
TATATATATATATATATCTTTGCATCATCATTTAGCTTATAAGCCTATACAAGCAATTTTTATAATTTTCTATAATATTAAAGGCTTTAAATAAATTTATTTATGTATTTTTATTATATAAATATCCAGTAATTATCTTTCAAATTATTTTTATGATGATTTAATTATCTAAACTTATCATTTACACCAACATGTTTGTTTTTAATATTTTTTATTGCATTTTGTATAATTACATTTGCATTTTAAGGCTAATTGCATATTTTTACATTAATAACCCATATCATGTATAATCACATTATTTAGGCAAAAAATAACTTTTTGTTATTTTATAATGTTAAGTAATTATTTTTAATCATTTTAGTGCACAAATAATATTTTTGTTATTTATTAAACACTTTTATAAATTTGTTTTGTTAAATATTGAGTATTTAAAAAACTAACCCATTCCTAAACCTATTTTTTAGGATCCGATATTGGGCCAAAACCCAAAACACTACCCCAAATAACCCCCATCCCAAACTAAATTACCCCAATCCTTACCCCAGTCGCTGTCACGACCCAAAATCCATAAGGTCGTGATGGTGCCGGACACCACTTTCAGGCAAGCCAAACCTTAGTTAGTTCAAAATAAATTTGTGTCTCAATATTTTCAAAAACGTTACCTTTCACTTTAATACATAATAACTAGATGGAATCCATTTAAGTAAAAACAACAGTCTATTTTCCACCTTAATAAAATACATCCCAGAACCCGGTGTCACAAGTACATGAGCAATTTCTAAGACTTTTTACAAAATACTACAAAGCTTGTCCGAAATACAAGTTGGACAAGGACTCTAGAATCAAATAAATACAATACATAGAGGAAGACTCTGCCGGCTGCGGATCGCCTACGGATAATGCAGCTCACCTAAGTCTCCAAACCAGCTTCATCGATATGAAAGTACCTGTGCAACAATGCACAACAAGTGTAGCATGAGTACGAAACAACGTGTACTCATTAAGTATCCCGCCTAACCTCAGAGAGGTAGTGACGAGAGGTCGACTTGACACTCACTAGGGTCCAACAATATAATTTAACAATATATGACAGCAGCAAAAGGCATACGAGGGTAAAAAAACCAGTAAACTTTAAAAGTAACTGCAAATTCAATAAACACTGGAAGTAAATAAACAATTTCTACTTCATTTTCCCCCAAATATCTGTCAAGTCCTTATTCATGAAATCATTTAACAATTTACGTCCTTAAGACAATTTAACAATATAAGTCACAAGTGGTATATCATATGTATATATATGCGTAGGGAATGCCGAGGGTCGTTCGTTCCGAACCAACAATAAAAGTAAATTGTGCAACGCCGAGGGTCGTTCAGCCCGAACCAACAATAAAAGTAAATTGTGCACTTCCGAGGGTCGAACGGACCGAACCAATAATAAAAGAAAAATGTGCACTGCCGAGGGTCGAACGACCCGAACCATAAGTGCATCTTTGCAACAAAAATAATCATATCTATGCACTTCCGAGGGTCGAACAACCTGAACCATAAGTGCATCTTTCAATCCGCCGTGGCGTACTGCCCGCTCCCATGAGAGTGGGGGAAATAACACTCCGTTCGCGGAATGTAAATTGCGAAGCGGTCACATGCACATACAACATTTTCTTAAATTACTTTCGAAAACAATTCCTTTAAATTACCAATTTCTGTGATCTCAGGGAAACCAAAGTTTCATATAATCATAAATTCATAAAGCATATAATCCATTTCTAGAAAGAACGCAAGACATGATGTGGGTCCTAGACTACCCGGACATGGCATAATAGTAGCTACACACGGACTCTCATCACTTCGTGCGTACGTAGCCCTTGCAAATAATAGCATATATTCACTTAGTTCACCTATGGGGACAATTCCCCCTCACAAAGATAGAAAGGAGACTTACCTCACTCCGAAACTTCATAACCGGCTTCCAAGCCCTCCCGACAACTCCAATTGATGCACAACGCTCAAAACTATCCAAATAACGGGCAAAGCAATGAAAATTCACTTTAATACTCGTAACAAATTCAAATTATACAATTTCCCAACTCCGCTCAATGAATTGACCAAAATGCCCTCGGGCCCACGTGCCCGGACTCTGAAATTTTCTCGAAGATAAACTCTACCTATATCTTTACTAGTTCAAACACACAATTTACTCAAATATTCATACTCAATTTGTGGTTAAAATCCAATTTACCAAATTTCTAGGTTTTCTTCAAATTTCCCAATTTTCCCACAATTTTCATGTTCAAGTCCATGTAATAACCTTGTATTTAACTTGGAAATAAGTGGAAACACTTACCTTGTGATCCTTGACGAAATTCCCTCCTTGAAGCTCCTCAAAATCGCCCATACCAAATGAAAATAAGAGAAGGAATGTCAAAATTCCCGTTTAAAAACAATCTGCCAAGGCCGATATCCGCACCTGCGATCAACCTCTCGCACCTGCGATTCCGCAGGTGCGCCCAAACACCCGCACCTGCGGCCTCCTCAGTCCCCAACCAAAACTCGCACCTGCGCCCCACTGTCCGCATTTGCGCTTTCGCAGGTGCGGAAATTACATCGCACCTCCGCTCCCAGCCAAGCCACCAAAATCTCCCACCTGCGGCGCCCAAGGCCGCACCTGCGGTGCCCAAGGCCGCACATGCGGCCAAAACCTCGCAGGTGCGGTCACACTACATGCCAACAATTTCAGCTTTCTTAAACTTCAAATATTGATCCGTTAATCACCCGAAATCCACACGAGGCCCCCGGGACCCCGTCCAATCACACCAACCTGTCCTAAAACATGACATGGACTTGCTCGAGGCCTTAAATCACATCAAAAAACATCGAAACGATGAATCGCTTTCCAATCAAAATCTTTAAGAACTTAGAATTTCAAACTTCTACATCCGAGGCTGAAACCTATCAATCATATCCGATTGACCCCAAGTTTTGCGCACAATTCATATTCAACATTACGGACCTACTCCAACTTTCGGAATTGCATTCCGACCCCGATATCAAAATTTCCACTTCCGGTCGAATTTCTCAAAAACCTTCAAATTTCTATCTTTAGCCATACGACTTCAAAATAACCTACGGACATCCGAATTCACTTCTGATCGCGCTCCCAACTCCAGAATCACCATACTAAGCTATTCCCAGGCTCGAAATCCCAAACGGACATCAATATCACTAAAATGCGCTTCAAGCTAAACTTAGGAAATTCTTTCAAAAATGCCGACTTCCATAATATACGTCGAAACGCTCCCCTGAGTATCAAAAACCCGATCCAGACATACGCCCAAGTCCGAAATCACCATACGACCTGCTGGAACCTTCAGATCCTGATTCCGAGGTCGTTTACTCCAAATCCCAGTATTAGTCGATTCTTCCAACTTAAGGCTTCCGAAATGAGAATTTTCCTTTCAATTTAACTCCGAACTTCCCAAATTTCAACTCCGAGCATACGCACAAGTCATAATACCTGAAGTGATGTTGTTCATGACTTCCAACCGCTGAACGACGTGCTTGAGCTCAAAACAACCGGTCGGGTCATTACATTCTCCCCTACTTAAACAGACGTTCATCCTCGAACGTGCCAATAACTTCCCCAGAGTTATCTAAAATCACTGTTTAACACCCCATGCACCTTCCCAGGCTACCACAACCTCGTTAAGCGCACTAGCTTGATCAAATCTGAAGGTATTCCCTCTAAACAAACAATAAGCTCAGACCCCAGTTCCAGCACTTCAAATTCTCTGCCAGGCCTGTTTCTAATATATGAACACCATATCAACTACCACACGAGGCACCAGAACACAACTGCGTACCTTTGCTGGATTAGCACCATACACCACATAATCCATCATCCAACCACAATGACACTCCCTGAACCCTAATAGCCAAAATTCTACGAACGTGATGCTCTCAATGCACCTTATGATATATATATACATCCTGCTATAATGCTGGTGATACCACCACAACGGAGAAGATGTGTAGAAATCCCTGACCAATCGCAGAGTTAACCAAACATTGAAATCTTTTCTCTTGACTTAGATCATCATCTCATTACAAACCAAATAATGGTGATTATCCTGTAGTGTACGTCACATAATCTCATCGCACTTGACCCCTGAATATGATACATAAGGAAATGACTCAGGAAAGGGCTACTCAACTCACGCAACAAATATGAACTTTCCTAAAAAAAAATAGGAATTAAACCACAAAAAAAATTAATTATAGGAGCCTTGCTCAACATCACACTGTTGCGGCGTGCAACCCGATCCAAATAACATACCTGTGGCGGCGTGCCACCCCATCCCATCAGATTTACATAAGGAAATATACACGAAGCTAAATTTCTCACTATTACAAATTACTGAATATCAGTCACAAGCACGCTAAGTGCATAATACCATTCTGGGGAGACCGATAGAGCCATATGCTACAAAACTCAAGCACAACTGAGGTGCGATATATAATCTGAATCTCGAGGGCCATCCTGCTCACATAACCCCATCACTCCGCGGAATCACATCACATAAGAAATTATCAAGTTGTTTCACAACTCACACAGCACGATCATAATATACCTGAATTTGACGAAGACGGAACAACATCTAATATTCCAACACTTTTCCTTAAGGAGCGCTATACATAAATGAACATACCTGATTCACATGAAGCCCACAACCACATTGAATACATACACAACCCTCAAGCTGATCCCGCTCAAACTGCACTAGGCTAATAGCTTCACCTGGGTCCATAATGACCCAATTCCTCTCATAATACACAATAACAACCATCATATCCGGGACAAACACCCCACAATCCACAATCAACTGAATCGAACGCCTTCCAGGCATAAATTCTCAATTAAGCAATATTACACTCCTTTATACTTGGTCAAATTCTTCAACCAATCAGGTGACTACATGTCACACTTATACAATCTTCCCGCGGTCATGCTCCCACGGCCTTACACACAAGGTAACAACTATGCACATCCACACCACCAACCACCCTAAGGCTATAAAATAATTCAAGGACCCATAACCAGGATACAAAGCCTCTTCCACCGAATATCGATCTCAGGTGACACTGAAGATACACCAGATTACTCTAAACTCCCAACTCACTTCTCTTGCTCATCCGAGCTCATGACATCCTTGTTAACGCCGAACCGTATTCCGATTCTTACTTCCAGCTCCACGTTGACTACTGCACCCAACATGCCGATATGGAGTAGCATAGGAATCCCATCATACTTCCTGAACCGCTAATAGGGTGAACACTTCATCACATAGAAACCTTTACTTACCTCAATTCATGAGAACCATAACAACACACGAGCGAATTCTCACGATCACAATACATGCAAATCCTTATGTAGTTGTTTGAACCACCATAAACCTTCCGGGATCCGCCTACACCTGACAGGCCATAGCACTTGAATGCTTCCAATGAAATCTATTATGACGGCCGACATGCCCCACACACATCTGCACAAACCATACACATAATCAATCACACTGAATGAACTGATCACTGCCGTTCATATGCCATTTCAACCATGTATAACCGATCTATCTTCCTTTAATCATCTTTAATTGCCTCAGAGATAATAGTAACTTCCTTCAACTCATAGCAAACTCAACCCTCACTCACCCCGAGTGACCTTGATTCACGAGACCATGCTGCCTAAATCCTGCAACCCGTCTTACACCCTCTTGATAATCATTCTACAACCCGGAGTTTATTTCTCTCACTCCTCCAATTCTATCCTGCATGCTGAAAATAACATAGAACACTCCAACCATTTTCCTTTCTAAAAAATTACAATGCAAAATCTCGATTCTTAACCATACTGCTGCTCGAAACCCTTAAACACCACATTCTCTAACTTTTGAATTTACTAGGACCGCTGCTGAGAGTCACCCACTCTGATTGGCCCCGAATACAATCAACTCCAAGGCTCATCTAGCACATGAACATTCTCTCAACGAAGCACGTGACTGAGTCACTACCCTTACAACTTGCCTATGCCTTAAGCATAAATTCTGAATAATTCAAAGCCTAACCCTGGTCCAACAGGGCCAACTTTTGTACACATTCATCAAATCCCATGCAAAATCACCATTTTACTCCTTTCCCCTTACCTGTACTAACTTGCCAATACGCTGACAATCCGTAACCCCATGAGAATACAATCCTACAACCCAACTGCAGGTGGTGGGACTCCCCCACTTAGCCCGAAGCTACTCTTGCACCACCCTAGACCCTGCAGGAGATCCTTTATTCTTTGTTAACATGATCTTGCTCAACCGATCCGTCCAATTCTTCCGAATTCTCCTGTTAGCCTTCCCCAAATACTCAAATTCTCTAGCACCATTCACACGTTCTGCCTCCTACCGAATAGCCACTAGGATTCCTCGCAAAACTTTCCAACAACACAACCGCTAACCTACTCACAGGAGATAACTCACCTGTGGAAATCACCAACTGACACCTTCCAACGACGCTGAAATGCACACTCTCTACAACATCGATACCCCATCCTAAGCCTGCTCTCATTCACCAACTTTGCCCGTCCGTCCGCTCCTCGTGGACATCTACTAAATGCACTACAACATCTTCAAATTCACCGCCATATTGCATCCTCTTTTATCCTTAACAACTCCTCTCTATTGCATCCAACCTTCCGCCGAATAAGCAGCATTTCAGTTTAAGCTCGTGGACCTAATCCCTGTCCACTAAAATTCTCAAATCACTCCAACTCCTCTTCAAGGTAGGCAGCCGTCTTACCACTGAACTCATAGGCTACACTGCGACTCTCCCACTTTAGTTAAACTCATTCCTTTAAGTAACTACCCGACTTCCGTCCCTTATGCCTGACATTTTGAGATTTAGCCTCCACCCGACACTTCTCACATGTCTTTCTTCATCGCATGCTTCTCAATTGCGGCCTCAATTAAATATCATTCTTTGTAGCTCTTGAACCAGCAGATCACCACGACTTCAAACTCTCCGAAGATCATCTTTCTCGAGCTGCCTTCATTAGAAGTAACTATTCAATTCTGAACCACTACATACCACGATCTCTGACAACCGCTTCTTCAACACTGCTTCACAACTCTCTCACCCAATGCAACCGAAGAGCTATAACACCACCGAACTTAACACATTTTATTCGATCAAACAACGATACCACAACACAGGTGAATACTCCACCTCACTTGAATACACCAAGTCTTACTACTTTATCAATTCGAACCGGACCGTTCGTAGTCCAAATGCCTTCGCTCCGCCAGAACTAAAATACTGGAATCTCGAAATCACGCCCTGAGAAGATCTCCCTTCAACCATTCATCACCCCAATATATGGGCAAGCATTCTACCATCACATCGACATCGCGCGATAACCAATCGTAAGCATCATCACAACCTGAGCATAACCTCAAAGTTCTCAGAATCACAGCTACTGGCTTAAAACAACATATTACTCTTCCGCAGAGCAACGATAATAGCCTCAATCAACTTCGCAGGGAGAAACATTTCGCACCACATCCATAGTATCATTAAAGTTCCTCAAATCCTCGATTCATAGCAAGTGCTTCGCGACACGTAAGATCGAGTAGAAAGAAACATAGGAATAAGCCTTAAGGGAAACAAATCACACGATGAGGAATCAAGAAGGGAAGTACTCCTAACAACCCTGTAGCCTCTCGAAGATAGGTACAGACGTCTCCGTACCGATCCGCAAGACTCTATTAGAGTTGCTCATGACTCGTGATACCTAAGGGAACCTAGCGCTCTGATACCATGTTGTCACGACCCAAAATCCATAAGGTCGTGATGGCGCCCAGGCAAGCCAAACCTTAGTTAGTTTAAAATAAATTCATGTCTCAATATTTTCAAAATCGTTACCTTTCACTTACATAATAACTAGATGGAATCCATTTAAGTAAAAGCAACAGTCTATTTTCCACTTTAACAAAATACATCCCAAATACATCCCAGAATCTGGTGTCATAAGTACATGAGCTATTTCTAAGACTTTTTACAAAGTACTACAAAGCTTGTCCGAAATACAAGTTGGACAAGGACTCTAGAATAAGATAAATACAATACATAGAGGAAGACTCAGTCGGCTGCGGATCACCTCTGGATAATGCAGCTCGCCTAAGTCTCCAAACCAGCCTCATCGCTATGAAAGTACCTGTGCAACAAAATTCACATCAAGTGTAGCATGAGTACGAAAACAACGTGTACTCAGTAACTATCCCTCCTAACCTCAGAGAGGTAGTGAAGAGAGGTCGACTTGACACTCACTAGGGTCCAACAATATAATTTAATAATATATGACAACAACAAAAGGCATACGAGGGTAATAAAACCAGTAAACTTTAAAAGTAACTGCAAATTCAATAAACACTGGAAGTAAATAAACAATTTCTACTTCATTTTTCCCCAAATATCTGTGAAGTCCTTATCCATGAAATCATTTAACAATTTACATCCTTAAGACAATTTAACAATATAAGTCACAAATGGTATATTATATGTATATATATGCATAGGGAATGCCGAGGGTCGTTCGGCCCGAACCAACAATAAAAGTAAATTGTGCATGGCCGAGGGTCGAAGGTCCCGAACCATAAGTGCATCTTTCAATCCGCTATTGCTTACGGCCCGCTCCAATGCGAGTGGGGGAAATAACACTCCGCTCGCGGAATGTAAATTGCGAAGCTGTCACATGCACATACAACATTTTCTTAAATTACTTTCAATAAATAAATTCCTTTAAATTACCAATTTCTGTGATCTCAGGGAAACCAACGTTTCATATAATCATAAATTCATAAAGCATATAATCAATTTCTAGAAAGACCACAAGGCATGATGTGGGTCCTAGACTACCTGGACATGGCATAACAGTAGCTACGCACGGACTCCCGTCACTTCGTGCATACGTAGCCCCCGCAAATAATAACATATATTTATTTAGTTCACCTATGGGGACAATTCCTCCTCACAAAGTTAGAAAGGAGACTTACCTCGCTCCAAAACTTCATAACCGGCTTCCAAGCCCTCCCGACAATTCCAATTGATGCACAACGCTCAAAACTATCCAAATAATGGGCAAAGCAATGAAAATTCACTCTAATACTCGTAGTAAATTAAAATTATACAATTTCCCAACTCCGCTCAATGAATTGACCCAAATGCCCGGATTCCGAAAATTTCTCGAAGATAAACTCTACCCATATCTTTACTAGTTCAAATACACAATTTACTCAAATATTCATGCTCAATTCGTGGTTAAAATCCAATTTACCAAATTTCTAGGTTTTCTTCAAATTTCCCAATTTTCCCACAATTTTCATGTTCAAGTCCATGTAATAACCTTGTATTTAACTTGGAAATAAGTAGAAACAACTTACCTTGTGATCCTTGACAAAATTCCCTCCTTGAAGCTCCTAAAAATCGCCCATACCAAATGAAAATAGGAGAAGGACTGTCCAAATTCCCTTTTAAAAACAATCTGCCCAGGCCGATATCCGCAGGTGCGCCCAAACACCCGCACCTGCGGCCTCCTCAGTCCCCAACTAAAACTCGCACCTGCGCCCAACTGTCCGCATCTGCGCCTTCGCAGGTGCGGAAATAACATCGCACTTGCGCTCCCAGCCAAGCCACCAAAATCTCGTACCTACGGCACCAAGGCCGCATCTGCGGCCAAAGCCTCGCAGGTGCAGTCACACCAGATGACAACAACTTCAGCTTTCTTAAACTTCAAATATTGATCCATTAATCACCCGGAATCCATCCGAGGCCCCAGGGACCCCATCCAATCAACCCAACCTTTCCCAAAACATGACACAGACTTGCTCGAGGCCTTAAATCACATCAAACAACATCTAAACGGCGAATCTCTCTCCAATCCAAATCTTTAAGAACTTAGAATTTCAAACTTCTACATCCGACGCCGAAACCCATCAAATCATATCTGATTGACTCCAATTTTTGCACACAAGTCATATTCGACATTACGGACCTGCTCCAACTTCCAGAATCACAATCTGACCCTGATATCAAAATTTCTATTTCCGATCGAATTTCTCAAAAACCTTCAAATTTCTATCTTTAGCCAAACGACTTCGAAATAACCTACGGACACCCGAATTCACTTCTGATCGCGCTCCCAACTCCACAATCACCATACGAAGCTATTCCCAGACTCGAAATCCCCAACGGACATCAATATCACTGAAATGCGCTTCAAGCCAAACTTATGAAATTCTTTCAAAAATGCTGACTTGCACAATATACGTTGAAACGCTCCCGGGTTATCCAAAACCCGATCCGGACATACGCCTATATCTGAAATAATCATATGAACCTGCTATAACCTTCAGATCCTGATTCCGAGGTCGTTTACTCCAAATCCCAGTCCTAGCCGATTCTTCCAACTTAAGGCTTCCGAAATGAGAATTTTCCTTTCAATTTAACTCCGAACTTCCCGAATTTCAACTCCAACCATACGCACAATTCATAATATCTGAAGTGAAGTTGTTCATGACTTCCAACCACTGAACGGTGCGCTTGAGCTCAAAATGACCAGTCGGGTGGTTACAGCCGCGACCCATTTTAATAACTCGACCCAACTCCCCTTATAATCGTGGCCGTTGATCTTTGAGATCAACGACCCACATCAAACCCCCCCACCCCTTTTTAATTACCAAACACCCAACCCTAATCCCCATTTTCCCCAGTCCGCCGCCCTAATATCCCTCACCTTCCTTCTCCCTACTAAGAACCATTGTTGCCGCCCCTAAATCTCTCATAATCCCACCTAATATGGAATTATATGGTTATTCCTTGGCATATACGGCCTCCCCCTGGTTCTGGTTACTCTTCTATACTGCTTGCCTAAACATGGCAAGCAGATCTACCCAAGATCGAACCAAAATAGGTTCAAATCTCTGATCTCTCTTTTATTATGTCTATATTCATACTTTGTTCTATTTGAGTCCGAATATTTGGGTATTTTTCGTTGATTCTTGTTTACCCTAAAATTAGGGTTTTCAGATCTGTTCAAATCGAACCAAAATGGGTTTGATTATCTGATTTAAGTGTTGTTATGTTTATATTCTACTGTGGTCCGATTTTTTTTCATATATATATATTTTTGTCAGTATTTATTTTCCCTAAAACTAGGGTTTTCCTGATTTTCTCCTAAATTGGTTCTAATTAATTATGCATGCTCTTCTTGCCTTATTTTTCTTATGTCTGATTGATTATATTTCCTTATTGGTTTTTTCAATTCCTACTACTATAAATACCTGTTCCCCTTCCATATTTTCAGAAGAACTTAAAACAATATTTTTCCACTAAAACTGAGGTTTCTACTCTGTATTTGCTTACTACTCTGTTATGTTTGGCTCTTGGCCGGCTGAAAGCCAAGGCCACCAGATTTCTATTCTTCTCGACCTCTCTTGGGTGTGAGCACTGCCTTGGGTTCTTAAAACGCTTGGGAACTTGACACATTCGAGACTCTAGGTCCTTACTGTCATTCTTTTCTTGTTTATTAAACAATCACTAGTTAGTTTCTTACTTTTCCAATGTTTATTATGTTCTAATTAGCATGTTCTTTGAATTTCATGACCTAATATGTTCTCTTTACTCTTTTCCTGATTAATTCTGCTTATAATTTCTAGCTTAATAATGTCTTTACACCTAACTTAGTTAATTTGGACAAAATGAAGCATGCTTAGTTTAATGTTGTTGATATCTAGAATGTTTTGCTTTGATTATATATTTCAATCCATGTTCTCTGCCTAATTATGAACTTCTAGGGATTATTTGATGATATTAAACCCGCCCTAACTCGTTTAAGACCTTTACTCAAAGTGTAGTATGCTCCTATGACTATGGTTGCCACTGTATATGTTCTTGCCATAGCCAATATGTACCTCTAATAACTTGTGATCTTTTAAAACTAATATTCTCTGACCGATGCCCTCTATGATACTTGATCTAGTTTGTATTATACTGTTTAATCCTAGGTTTGGTATAAACTAATCCTTTAAGTTTTAAACTTGTTGCATTACTTGATTTTACTAGTCTAAGGCCCTTGCTTGTTAACTTGCAATCCTAGGCTCATTTTTTCTTATCATATGTCAGCCTTCCCAATGTGTTAGTTTGCTTTTTGAGTTCATGCTCATTATGAGACTATCTTATATGTTTGCAAATGCTTTTCCAAACCTACTACTCTACTACTATTTTCACTGGTTGTTTCCTGTTGTGGGTTTGATTCTGGGGCTGGCTGAAAGCCAAAGCCCCTCCCTAAGTCTCCTTTATCAACCTCCCTAGTGTGAGCACTGCACTGGGTTCTTGAAGCCCTTGGAAACTCTGACGCACTAGGGTCTATGGTTCTTTGCCACGTTGTCCTAATTGCCCAACTCTGCCCCCTTACTTCACCTACTAAATAAATAAATTGGTTTGTGTAAGTGGATATTCTTCTAGGACTTTTGATCAAATTATGGCTATTGGATGTGGGCTATTTTGTGTAAATGGAGATTGTTTCTGGGCTGTTGTGGAACTGCATGGATATGATATTGAAGGCCTGGCTAGGATGGGTATACTTTGGGCCTGCCTTAGGCCCATTATAGCTATTTAGTAACTCTATAATTTAATTCATTCATTGGGTATGTAATAATGTCGTAATAACAATTGGGGTGTTAGTAAAATTGGGAGAAAAGTTTTATTCTAATATTCACATGAACGGGTAGAAATTCCGCCTATAGGTATTTAACTTGCTCAAACATGTTCTACTACTATGTCTGTTAGATAGCTTGCCTGTAGGAATTGAGTGTTTAATTCGTTTAACATATTTTGCTTCTACATGTTTGTTTGATATCATGCCTATAGGAAATAAAACGACCAACGTTTCAATTTGCATTACAACATATTCATTAGATACTATGACCATAGGGTTATGTAAGCTTATGTTATACAAATCTGCATTTTAGAAATCATGCCTATAGGATTTTAATTGGTTAATGTGTTGTTGTTATAACTGCTCACTTAGGAGACATGCCTATAGGAGCTATAACCAGTTTCAATCGCTAATTGTAGATCCTGCCTATAGGGTAATCCCACTCGCTTTTAAGTGATAATATTGAACTTTCAACACTGTTTCGTTGCCACTATTAGAAAGCATGCCTATAGGATCAAATTAAGTAATTCTGAACATCTTCCATGGTTATCACTGCTAATTACTGCATAAATCACCTAGATAGCATGTCTATAGGTTTAATCGCTTATAACCTGTAATCAGTAGGCAATTGTGTAGTCACTAAGAAGTTGTATCTAAAATGGCACTTTGCATCTGAAACTGCCTGCACGTTTAAATTCCCAGGTTACATAGAAACCATGTCTATAGGGCTTAATGACTTTAACCCGTCCAATTCTAAAACTGTCAAATGCCTAATTTGTTTGCGTGCATTAGTTTTCTACGGGTGGAGGCTAACATGAGCCCTTAATTGCCTTTACATGAAGTCAACCTTGTTTTGTATGTTGCCTAGTTTTGTCATTTTTGAGCAACCTAAGTTAAGTCTAGAACCACCCAAAATAGAGGTCCAAACGCCTCCTGCACCATAGGTATGGGACGGGTAGCGGACACATAAGGCACGACTTAGAATCAACTAGTGCGCCTTAGGTAACAACTTAAAGATAGCAATTGGGTAGCATAAATGATAGTCCGTGACTGCTGAATAATACGAGTAACACCCCATCTTTAGGGAGTTATGAAGTATTATTTATGTTGCACATGGTGGTCCTTTAGGATAAAAACTTAGGAACCCCATGTTGTCTAAAAGTCATTATTTGTGTTTATTAGTAGACTTTTGATAATAATTGCCAAAACATCTTGTCTTCCCTCTTGTTTTTTTTGACTAATTGATATAATTCGAGTTCGGCCGAGACCCACAGTTGTGTTCCTCGAGGAGTGGCTAACACCTTCTCCTCGAAGTAATTTGAGCCTTACCCGATCTTTGGTGACGCAAACTGGTTAGACTAGAGTTACTTGCAAATAGGTTCCCTAACGCTCCTCAAACCCATTAGGTGGAGACTCTCTATTTAAACACCTTCCTTAAAATAGTTATCATGTGTTCAAACCCGATTTCGCGAGAAAAAGGGGCGCGACAGCATGACGACTCTGCTTGGGACATTTTTTAGGCTCTTACCATAGCAAACTTGGTGTATATGAATTAGTCTTCTTTGATGAACATGCTTCCTTATTTTATTTGTTACGTGCACACCCTATCCCCTATTTTCCCTTTATTTGAATTCGTATTAATATGCAAATATTTGCTTAACTTGGTTACAATACGCGTTTTCCTATATTTTTTAGTCATGCTTGCTTGCTCCAATTCATTTTTTTAAAATTTGCTACATCATGTTCCTTCCTACCCCTACTCCCTTGCTTACTTTATTCACAATTTTCACATTGCGCGAACTAACTTTTTTTTTTTTTTTCATGTCTTTACGTTTTGTTTAATACTGCATTTACTGTTTTCATCATGCAAAATATTTGGCAACGTGTTGTTTTATCTTTGCATACCGCATGCTCCACATCATATTCCACTCGTGTGTAACTAATACCATAGCGACACTTGATGAGTGTCTGCGCTCTTCTTAAATCACCCATTAAATTTGGAAAGGCTTATTTGCAGTAAAACTAGTCGATCAGCGGTGCAATCGACGGTTTCGTGCCTTTGCCTCTCGAGTTCTGCACTTGAGGGTACATATCTAGACTCTTCTAGAAACCCCCACTCTAATATTAACGGTGCATGCATCATGTCCAAACCTAGAATGGGTTAGAACGCTATCCACGTAATAACCCCCTAAGGCAAGCCTTGTCCAAAGTCCACCGGGGTTTCCATAGTCCCAATGGACACAATCACGATATGTGCATTATTTGGATAAAACGTGATGATATGCTGATCATTAATGTGTAAATAGTCAAATCCGGAGGGGGGAAAGGGTTAACCTTATTTGTTTTTTGTAGAAATGAGGCACAAAGTCCCCGGGTTCGGCATGGTTCAGAATATCCCGCCTTTGCTGCTGGATTGGTGGCCGCCACCATGTTCTAGGATGAGAAGAGAGTTGTCTTCCATTTTGGTAACATAGAAATGACTCCCCTTCTAGAGGAAATATGAGGATTCACTAAGCTCCTATGGGATAGCCCTGGTTTGTTGGTACCGAAAAACCGCACTTCTCGAGGTTTCCTTAAAATGATGGGTTTCAGGAAAAATGATGAGTAAGTGTGTCTGAAGATATCTTACATACCATTCGATTTCCTTTACGAACGTTACGGGCACAATAAGTCATATCGCCTTTACCATGATGAGTTCGATCACTTCTTTGGGTTGGACTCACCGCTAGGTGTTTGTATTCATTATCTGTTTTCTGGGGATGCTGGTATTTCCAATTCAAGGAGAAAGGATCCATACTCGCCTAGGTATGGTCACTAAAACCCTAATGGAAGGAATTGAGGGGAAAACTTATACTATTGTCCCTATGATTGTGGCTGAAATGTACCGAGCCTTAGACCGTTGCAAAAAAAGGTATAGGCACTTTGAGGGTTGTAATCTATTGTTGCAAATATTGTTGGAACACCTTGAGAGAGGAATTTACCGTCAAGAGTTTCCGCGGAGACCATTGAATGAGCATATAACTTATTACCATCCGAAGAGAATGGCTTTTATCCCAGACAGGTTTGCAAAACCGGGAAGCGCTGTGAGTTGGGTACATTTCTTTAGAAATTTGACTGATAACAAGGCACATTGGATGTTCTAGTGGTTCCCTAGCAATGAATTCATCATGAGATCGAGAGATTTTCCTCATCTAGTGATAATCAAATTGAGGGGAATCTATCCTTATGCTCCTATCAGAGTCATGAGGCAAGCTGGGAGAAAACAAGTTATACCACGAGTTTCCAAAATGGTTCATTACAAAGCAGACTTCCAAGGGAATGTCATTCAATTATTCGAGGCACACCACATGTGGCATCAACAGATTGTTGTGGATAAAGATACCATCGAGCCAGATCGATATCATGTCGGCCATGTGTACTTCTACCCCTCATGGTTAAGTGACGACATAGCGGGGGAGGTCAAGTCAGGGGTTGGTTTGAAGAATAGGGTCATAGACGACGCTGCTGAGGCACAAGCCAAATACAAGAGGTTGCGCAAAAGGGTTTCTGAATATGATGCCAGGCATTTTGAAAAACATAAAGTGGACATGGAATCAATCAATGAATGGATGAGAATCGCTACTAAGTCAGCAGAGAGGTTGGAGTATTTGGAGCACGGTCTCATCGAACTTGAGCGGAAGATGAGGAAAAGAATCTCAGATTGTCAGAACGCAGAGGGCAACAAAGGAGGACACCTAGCAAGGGTGTATCTACTGTTGGACATGCGCGACGTAGGGAATATGATTGACGGGGCTAATAAGGCCAAGCTTGGAGAAGGTCCCTATAGGACCAAGTACATTAGGAATAATGTTTTACTTATTTTCTAGATTCATTTAGAATTCGATTGTAATAAATAAAATGCCACTAGTGACTCTTTTATAATAATTGTCGTTATAGTAGAGATTTGGTATATTTATCTTATTAATGAAATGACGCAGTTATCGGCTTTGAGTTTTCTCCAAATCTATATGTCGCTAGGCCTACCTCGGGCACAATGAGGTCCCCACATTAGGACACGAATTTATAATTCCACAATACGTGTTTAAATACCGTAAATATCCTTTTAATACTCCTTACTGACTTGTTTACCTTTTATTTTTCTTCATTTCTTTGTTTATTCCAATCCCCTAAGGTTGGTTCGTGCATACTGCCATCATCGGCTTATCATACAAGATCTAGATGTCCTCCACCTCCTCCTCATCCAAGTGATCCTAAGAACAAAGGAAAAGATAAGATGGACGATATGAGTGGTATCAGGAAAGACAACGCTACACATGCAGAGAATGTCTAAACATCGGATGGTCGAAGTACTCCGGCACAGAACGAATTGGTTTTACGGTTAGAACAAAAGATATTGGAGTTACAAGGGGAACTTGAGATGGTCCGTAACTTTGAAACCTTTCCCTTACCCTCCATGTTCTCGACAACAACCAACAAAACGCCCAAAACCCAACACCTCCTCAAAACACACAAAACCAACACCCACAAAATCCTCCCACACCTCATCAATACGCCACACCTCCCCAAAATCCTAATCCTCCACCAGTACCAACTCCTCCACAGCATCACCATCATCCGACCCAGTATCCACAAACCACTACTTACCATACTCCTCAAAATGCACCACAACCTACCCCTGATCCCCAAAACTCAACCAATGACCATCACTATGCCCAAATCCCTGGAGTCCACAAAAGTAACCCCATATACGTGGGAACCTTACCCCATACTTCACAAGAAACTCAGTATACACCAGAACCCGACGAAAAGGACCTACTCTTCAAGAACATAGCAGAAGAACTTAAGAAGCTTACAAGTTGAGTCCAAGGTGTTGAAGGTGGTAAAGGCATCGAAGGCTTGAACTATGAGGATTTGTGTATTCAGACGGACGTAGAACTGCCAGAGGGTTAAAAACCTCCTAAGTTCAAAATGTTCGACGAGACAGGTGATCCGAAGGTACATCTGAGCACATATTTTGATAAGCTCGTAGGTGTTGGTAAAGATGAATGAATCCGCATGAAGTGTTTCATGAGGAGAATCACTGGAGACGCCCTATCCTAGTACATCAGTCAAAACCCAATGAAATAGGTTAATTGGGTAGGTATGGTGTCAGATTTTATGGATCGCTTCATGTTCAATACGGAGAATGCACCAGATGTGTTCTATATCCAGAATATTAAGAAGAAGCCAATATAAACTTTCCATGAGTATGCTACTCGGTGGTGGAGATCAGAAGATGTAAAATTAAGGCCAGTACTGGAAGAAAAGCAGATGAACAAGTTATTTGTCCGAGCCCAGGATCTGCAATATTATGAGAGATTGATGGTTATTGAAAACCATAAATTTTCCGACATCATCAATTTGGGAGAAAGAATATAATAGGGAATTAAAAGCGAGATGGTAACAAATTTCGAGGCACTCCAGGCTACAAACAAAGCCTTGCAGTCGGGAGGGGGAGGGGTATATCTAAAAAGAAGGAAGTAGTGTCGGTGATGGTAGCCCAAGGTCCGAAGTCTCCTCACACATACCAAACACCTCCACCCACATATCAGCCGTCACTTCCCAGATATCAACAACCCTCTACCGCCTACCATACTTACAACACTCAGCCAACATATTACCACTAACCACCAGCTCGTACAAATTACCAAAAACCAAGACCAAATTTCGATCGCAGACCGCCCATACAATACACTCCTATTGCTGAACCCATTGACCAGTTGTATGAGAGATTGAAAGCTGCCGGTTATGTCACTCCCATTCCCGTTGTTGCCATGGAAAATTCCTCTCAGTGGGTCAACCCAAACAAGACATGTGCCTACTATTCGGGCATGAAGGGTCACACTATTGATGAATGTCGCACTCTGAAAGACAAGATCCAGACACTGATTGACACCAAGGTTATACAGGCAAATGAGGCTGCACCTAATATTCACAACAATCCCCTCCCGTATAAAAGGGGCTAGGGGGTAAATGTAATAGAAACTGATGATGAATGGGTTCCGGAAGGGTCAACCGGGCTCATTCGGGAAGGGGATGGTCCCAAAAATCCCCCAGTCACTCTCACACCTATTGTGGTACAAATAATGTCGTCGATCGAGGTTGAGGTAGCCGCACCAACTTCGTTCGTGGTAACAACACCCTCATCCATTCAAACTCCGTTCGAGGTAGAAGTAACCAAACCATTCACCGTGATGGTAGCACCTACTCCATCCTTTAATTCCAAAGCTATACCCTGGGACTACGCTGCAGAAACGAGAAGGAAAAGAAAGGGGAAAATGGAAGAAATGACCAGAACTGGTAGGGTTTACACGCCCGAGCATTTGGGGGTAATAGGTAAAGAAGCCGCTTCCAAACAGTTTATCATTGAAACCGACCCGGATAATCTTCAGAGAAAGGTGCAAGTGAGAGAGTATTCTGTGGTTGATCATCTGAACAAAACCCCTGCTTAGATATCCATTCTATCACTACTGCAGAATTCTGAAGCCTATAGGAATGCATTGATGAACGTGATGAACGAGGCTTATGTACCCAACAACATTACTAGTGAAGAGATGGTCAACATAGTAGGACAAGTATTGGAAATCCAAAAGATCATTTTTCATGAAGATGAATTGCCGCCGAAACGTTTGAGTCACAATAAGGCACAACATATCACAGTACAGTACGAAGACAAATTCATTGCCAGAATTTTTATAGATGGGGGTTCAAGTCCCAATATTTGTTCATTGACTACTTTGAAGAGATTGGGTAAAGGTTTGCATGAAATATGAGTAGGAACTATGGACATGAAAGCATTCGATAGGTCTCAAAGGGCCACGATCGGAGAGACCAACCTCAGTTTGAAAATGGGCCCAACTTGGTTCGATGTTGAATTCCATGTGCTCGACATATCCGCCTCATACAATCTGTTTTTGGGACGACCTTGGATATACGCCGTTTGGGCTGTAGCTTCCACTCTACATTAGGTTGTGAAGTTCGAATGTAACCATCAGGAGATGATCATTCATGGAGACGGGAGTAACCCCATTTACACCAATCAGACTGTTCTGGTTGTTGAGAATAGAAGGAAGGTGGGTGGAGAGACTTACCATCACATTGAGCGCGTCAACGCAATTGAGAAAGACAAATGGTGGAGCAGTAAGATAGAAAGCATATTGTCTTTGATTGGGTATGAACCCGACAAAGGTATTGGCAAGAATCTCCAAGGGATCACCAAACAAATACAATTAAAATGTCACGACACGACCTTTGGACTGGGATATCAGTACACCTGGCACGAGTATCAGAATTGGCCGCCACCATGGCGTGGTCCTTATTACCCTATTGAGAAACAAATACCACATTTGAGCCAATCCTTCCATTAGGCCGATATGATGTGGCCATCTGAAGAAGATGAAATTCTAGCTGGTTTAAGGAATCTGTTCTTGGAAGACTGAGATATGGACTGCAGCATAGTAGTTGAGGAAGAGGAAATGGAAGGCCTCGTTATCCAGACAATGGGGAAGAGAGCTGTCCTCAGGAGCTGGATTGCCACACCATCAAGGGCCCGCCGAGTTCCAGGTTGGCCTGGGTGCTAGCATCACTTACCTTGAAAATGATTTTTTATGAGCATTTTTAAGACACTTTTTAGTATTTTGTTATTTTTCTTTACAACAATTGTTTGAATCATAAAAATTACTTTTTCTTGACCCTTATCAATGGTTTGATATTTTATTATTTATTATTATCCTTTACACTTTTTTCTCTACAACATTATTATTACTTATCCTAATGAACCAACATATGTGACATTTAATGAGACAATGCGACATAAGGATAGTGACTCAGAGGAAATAGAATCAGAGGATATGATACCTTAGGAAATTGTCATAGAAGTGGAAAATTTTGAGAACAAGACTAAGTCCAATCTGTACGAAACCGAGATAGTCAACTTGGGAGATTCCGAAACAGTCAAAGAAACTCGCATAAGCATTCACCTGTCACAATCAGAGAAAGAAGAGTATACTCGTTTCCTGAAAGAATACAAAGATATTTTTGCATGGTCTTATGATGATATGACGGGTTTGAGCACATCTATAGTGGCTCATAAACTACCTACCAACCCAATGTGTCAGGTGGTAAAGAAGAAGCTCAAAAGGTTCAAGCTAGATATGAGTTTGAAAATCCAAAAAAGAAGTCACCAAGCAGGTCAAAGCTAAGGTTCTTATAGTGGTTGAATATCCAACCTGGTTGGACAACATCATGCCAGTTCTAAAGAATGATGGGAAAGTAAGAGTATGTGTCGATTTTCGGGACTTAAACAGATCAAGTCCTAAAGATGATTTCCTGTTACCTAATATACACATATTGATCGACAATTATGCCAAGCATGAACTCCAATCCTTTGTGGATTGCTTCGCGATATCATCAGATCTGGATGGATGAAGAAGATGCCAAAAAGATAGCTTTTCTTACACCATGGGGGTGTACTATTACAAAACGATGCCATTTGGTTTAAAGAATGCTGGGTCCACTTATATGAGATACATGACAACTATTTTCTACGAAATGATACACAAGGAGATAGAAGTATATCTGGACAATGTCATCATCAAATCCAAGAACGGTACATATCACATAGCAGACTTGAGAAAGTTCTTTCATCGGCTTCGAATGTATAGTCTGAAACTGAATCTTGCAAAATGTGACTTCGGTGTCCCTACCGAAAAGTTGTAAGGATTCATCGTCAGTCGCCGAGGAATCGAGCTGGATCTGTCGAAAGTCAAGGCTATCCAGGATTTGCCACCTCCAAAGAACAAGAAAGACGTGATGAGTTTCTTGGGGCATCTAAATTAATCATCCGCTTCATAGCACAATCAATCGTGATCTGTGAGCAAATTTTCAAAATGTTAAAGAAGGATGCCGCAACAAGTTGGACTGAAGACTGCCAGAAAGCTTCTGACAAAATCAAGGAATATTTATCCACCCCACCAGTTCTTGTCCCGCCGGAACCTGGTAGACCACTGCTACTCTATCTTTCTGTATTAGATGGAGCTTTTGGTTGTGTTTTGGGACAACACAACCAGACTGGGAGGAAACAGCAAGCCATATACTATTTGAGTAAGAAGTGCACACCCTATGAAGCACGATACTCTTTGCTGGAATGCACGTGCTGTGCTCTGACATGGATAACATAGAAATCGAGGCACTACTTTTGCGCCTACACCACATACCTCATATCAAGGATGGATCCTCTGAAGTACATCTTCCAGAAACCCATGCCTACAGGGAAGATGGAAAAATAGTAGATACTGTTAAGTGAATTTGACATCGTCTATGTGACTCAGAAGGTGGTTAAGGGACACGCATTAGCAGATCATCGACCCTATTCCGGTAAGGATTCATTAATCAGCCAGCTTATTGCACTCATGTTGAAGAAGAAACAGATGGGAATCTGTGGTTCCACGATATCAAGAAATACTTGGCAAGAGGAGAATACCCAGAGCACACAAATCATACTCAGAAACACACACTCCGAAGATTATCCAACCATTTCTTCCAAAGTGGAGGAATTATGTACTGAAAGACTCTAGACCTAGGATTATTACGGTGTGTTGACGCCAATGAAGTTTCCAAACTTCTCGAAGAGATACACGTCATACACGTCGGAACTTGCGGACCACACATGAACAATTTTGTTTTATCCAAGAAAATACTGTGAGCAGGATATTTTTGGATGTCTATGGAAATGGATTGCATCGGGTATGTTTAGAAGTGTCATTAGTGCAAAATATACGCAAGTATGATATGGGTGCCTCCAAATAAACTCAATGCAACAAGTGCACCTTGGTCTTTTTCCGCTTGGGTAACGGATGTCATTGGTCCAGTCGATTCCCCCACTTCATACGGGCACAAGTTGATTTTAGTGGCCATAGATTACTTCACAAAATGTGTTGAAACTACATCTTACAACAATGTAACCAAGAAAGTCGTCGCATATTTGTTCAAAGATCGTATTGTTTTCCGATTCGGGGTGCTGGAATACATCATCACCGACAACGCCTCCAATCTCAACAGTGACTTAATGAAAGCTATGCGTGAAACCTTCAAAATCAAGCATAAGAATTCCACAGCATACCGACCTCAAATGAATGGAGCCGTGGAAGCCGCCAATAAGAATATCAAGAAAATATTGAGAAATATGGTAGAAAAACACAAGCAGTGGCAGAGAAATTACCATTTGCCTTATTGGGATATCGTACCACAGTCCGCGCATCAACAAGGGCAATTCCTTATTTGCTGGTCTACGGTACTGAAGCTGTCATTCCCACCGAGGTTGAAATTCTTTCCTTAAGAATTATTCAAGAAGATGAACTCACTGATGCAGAATGGATAAGAAGTCGCTACGAGCAATTGATGGGAAAAGAATGAATGCAGCGTGTCTTGGTAAACTTTATTAGAACAAAATGTCCAGAGCTTTCAACAAAAGGGTCAACCTAGACAGTTCACACTAGGGCAGCTGGTGTTAAAGCGGATCTTCCTGCATCAAGATGAAGACAAAGGAAAAATTTCACCCATTTGGCAAGGGCCCTACATGATTCACAGAGTACTAACAGGAGGAGCGCTTATACTCGCAAAAATGAACGGAAAGATTTGGCCAAAGCCTATCAACTAAGACGCAGTCAAAAGATACCATGTTTAAATTGCTTGCATATTTATCTGATGTAGTTGAACTACGCTTGACCTGATTCCCATTTAAGAGGGGATACGTAGGCATCCATGCGGGTTCGGTCACAATTCAATAAAATTTTCATTTTCCTTACAATCAGAAACTGGGGCAGAATTTTAGGAGGACCCTCAAAATTTCGGAGCAAGTCCAGCCAACTTTGTCATATGCAGAACCGTCGAAGAATCGCCTAGTAAACTAGGTTAAAATTTTGAAGAGGACTCTCAAAATTCTAATGCAAGGAAGTCGCAATGTCTTTAAATGTGTCACAATCATTGGTTCATCTAATTTATTTGATATTGTATACTACTATGTTTTAAATAGCTACATTCATCAAACCCATGCATATTTTTTTACAAAAACTTTATTTTACGAGCAGCCAGATGCTACCCACAGTAACTTAAGCAGGATCTCGATAAAGAGCAAAGCAAAGCGAAGCAAGTAGGAGAAGGAACGAGCCAAACCTCCCAGTAGAACTCTTTTTTTTCTCTGGATGCAGGAACAAGGAATATTTTCAAATACATGCACACCTCAGAATCACTATCTTCCCAATGACAAAGCTGCCAAACGCAAATATATCTCCAGCTAAGAAATACTCTGCTATCACTTATTATCCGTTCTTCGCATGAGGCTAAGCATTGCCTCCTTAGTTTCATCAGACTAAGCATTGTCTCCATTTTGCATAAGGCTAAGCATTGCCTTCCTTCGCATGAGACTCAACATTGTCTTCCATTTTGCATGAGACTAAGCATTGTCTCCATCTTGCATGTGGCTAAGCCCTTCCTCCTCCTTTCATGAGACTAAGAATTGTCTCCATCTTTCATGAGGCTAAGCCCTGCCTCCTCCTTGCATGAGACTAAGCATTGTCTCCATTTTACATGAGGCTAAGCACTGCCTTCTCCTTGCATGAGACTAAGGATTGTCTCCATTCTGCATGAGACTAAGCATTGTCTCCCATTTTGCATAAGGCTAAGCATTGTCTCCCTGATTGCATAGGGATAAGTTGTGCCTTTCCTTGCATGAGACTAAGCATTGTTTCCTATTTTGCATAAGGCTAAGCATTTCCTTTCCTTGCATGAGACTAAGAATTGTCTCCCATCCTGCATGAGGCCAAGCCCTGCCTCCTCAATTGCATGAGACTAAGAATTGTCTTCCATTATGCCTTTTCTTGCATAATCCCAAATGCTATGCTACTTGAAATCTAGCACTATTCTCTATTTTTCTCGGGGCTAAGCTCTGCCCCGGATCTTAAACAAGACTAAGCTCTGTCTTGTTTTGCTTCGCATAACCAAGCGTCATGTCTTTGAATCTCATGGGATGAAATATCGCCATTTTGTCCGAAGGCATCATCTTTATAGCCGGAAGACACCATGCCATGGCCTGAGGATCGCTCAATACTGCACATCATTATTCAAAGGCGTCATAGTTCAGATGCACCATTTTCAGGGCTCGTGAACATCATTTCATGGCCTGCGAATCCCTTATCACGCGATTCATGGCCCAGGACATCATGGTCTAAGGACATCATCCTCGTCGTCCAAAGACATCTTTCATGGTCGAAAGGGAATTTGCATCATGTTTAAATTCTCACAATAATCCCATATATACTTGGGTGCATTGCGTTTAAATTTTGTAGGTAATTTAGGAGGTAACCATTCTCTTAATGGGAGCAATCTTTGCTCCGGTTTCCATTTGATGCTAACATCTTGAAATCACCTCAGATACAGCCAACCATCGTCTATTGCCCGTTTCTACTTGATAACCGATCAAATATATGTAACCATTCCAAGGTACATCCATTCACAATTCTGATATCGTCCTATCCAGAAGAGTCTGTCCATTCCTACAACAACTTCATTGTCTTATTCCATATTGGATCTAGAACTACACACGACCTTGTTTAACCAATGAACCGGAGTTTTTAGTCAAAGTTATTTTAAGAAGAACTCGGGCTTATGATAACCAATAAACTTAACTAAAAAGTATAGTAGAAATAAGACTTGCAAATAGGAAAGCAATAAGTGCACAGAACAGTAAATATATTTCAGTCGTGGTTCAAATGTGTCCAAACATATGAGATTTCACTCCCTTTTGTAGGGAATTTCTTAATATAACGTCTACTCTGATTAATGATTGAGCATTAATGATTAATAATACCATCAATGTGACGTTACAACAGGTAATCGTAACTGTTGCGTGAAGATTCGGTAACGTTTTGGCTCGTTGATTGAAGATCTTTGAATCTGCTCTTTATTCTGCCCTGGTTCATTCTGACCATGTATTTTAAATTCTTCATTTAGACTAGATCTCCCGCTTCTAATTTTCTCGTGGGTGTATTATTCCATACCTCTTTGTCCCATACCTCTTTCTAAACTCTTATCCAGCTGCCATGTTTCCATTGCTCCACGTAGGTTGCTTTGTCATCAGAAATATTACATGTGAAGTCTATTTTTTACCAATACATATAGTCCCCCCACTTACATTTATTTTTTAATTAAATATTTGGTAAGTGGATACTCATTTATGGCGGGAAGTGTTTGCCGCCGTTTCACTCGTACCGTTGCATTTGTCTCTTACGTACGCGTTGCTTGCCACTTCAATTTAATGTATATGCCACGTGGTGTCTTTGAATTGGTTCTGCAATTCATCAGCGCCTTATAGGTCTTTTTGCGGGTGCATTAGTCACGAAGTGACAATTTAATAATGACTTTCACATCAGTGTCTTTCCATTTTTTGACGGTTGCCTTTGCGTATTAATACCCCTTGGTTGCCTTTGCTTCTACAAAAAACTTCTAACTTTCTTTCGCTGTTAGTGAGTTCCTCTTTCATGAAAATATGTCTTCTTCAAATCAAGAATCCAAAAATGTAATCATAATAGATGAACTATCTCTTTCTTCCGCTCCGATCCGGAGTAGGAGGGGCGGTAGATTAAGGAGCTTGGGTTCAACACTGTCACGACCCAAAACCGGTCCAGGTCGTGATGGCGCCTATCGGTGAGGTTAGGAAAGCCGACGAACAACAATAACAATGAAAATGCGGAATACAATAACAACATGGGGTAAGGACATAGAAACAAGCTGAACCACAGCTAGGCCCAATACATATACAACCCCGATAACTACCACAAGTGTGTGCCAGGACTAGTGTCACTGTGTCAATGGGCGGCTACATAGATACAACAACTGCAATATACATATATAAAAATACACAAGCCGCAGTCTGGAACAAAAGACTGAGCAAAATGAAACTAGAAGGCTCTAGAGGTGCTGTCAGGATGACGCCAAGAAGACAGCTCACCGTATGGAGTGACACCGCGATCAGTATCTATCAGCAGGCGGACGANTTACATAAATAAAAAAAAAGGTACATGCTGAGCAGTAAATCATGTGAGAAAATACATCAAGTAAGGACATGTAATCAAAAAACATGTATCTGATCTTAACATAACCTTTCTTTGTAAATTGATCATAGGTATCACTTGTTTCCCTTTCTCATTACCTGAAATGTCTTATCTTATTATCTCAATTGTTCACTTTCCAGTACTCAGTACCATTTCTCAACTCACCATCGTACGATCCCAACTCAATGCAGTGCTTATGTATGTATATATATATATATATGTATATAACCGACACGGACAAGACTATCGGCCGAAGTCATAAGGGTGGGTCATAAGGACTGACTCGGTCATAAAGCTCCACACGTTCGCGAATCATACATGCGACCCGTGCGCTNCATAAGCTCCCCACGATCGCGAATCATACCTGCAACTCATGTGTTGACTCGATAATGATAAGCTCCCCACGATCGCGAATCATACCTGCGACTCGTGTGCTGACTATGCAAAGTAAAACTCTCCCCGATCACGAATCATGCCTGTGACTCGGGGGCCGATGAAAATAGCAGTATAATTCTCCCTGATCACGAATCAAACCTGTGAC
Source organism: Nicotiana undulata (assembly GCA_005239495.1). NCBI lineage: Eukaryota > Viridiplantae > Streptophyta > Magnoliopsida > Solanales > Solanaceae > Nicotiana > Nicotiana undulata. Next base: position 27,446 of record ML242129.1, read on the forward strand.
TCAAGGGCAAGTAAAGTAAGTCTGATCTCTCCCTGATCACGTACTAAACCTGTGATTCAAGGGCTAGTAAAAATATGAGTGTAATTCCTCCCTGATCACGAATCAAA
>ML242130.1:9237-22920 GCA_005239495.1 Nicotiana undulata
CTCGTGCTCACCAAGGCTCCGTGAGTAGATCAGTATATCGTCAATGAAAACAATAACGAAGGAGTCGATAAACGGCCTGAACACCCTATTCATCAAGTCCATAAATGCTGCTGGGGCATTGGTCAAGCCAAAGGACATCACTAAGAACTCATAATGGCCATATCTGGTGAGAAATGCCATCTTTGGAACATCAGAAGCCTGAATCTTCAACTGGTGATAACCCGATCTCAGATCAATCTTATAAAACACATGAGCACCCTGCAACTGGTCAAACATATCATCAATGCGCGGTAGAGGATACTTATTCTTGATGGTCACCTTATTTAGCTGACGGTAGTCAATGCACATCCGCATAGACCCATCCTTCTTCTTCACAAATAAGATTGGAGCACCCCACGGCGTCACACTCGGCCTGATGAACCCCTTGGCCAACAACTCCTCAAGTTGCTCTTTCAACTCTTTTAGCTCTTTAGGAGCCATACGATAAGGGGGAATGGAAATAGGCTGAGTATCTGGAGCCAAATCAATACAAAAGTCTATATCTCGATCTGGAGGCATGCCTGGAAGGTCTGAAGGGAACACATCAGGAAATTCTCGAACAAAAGGCACTGAATCAATGGTAGGAGACTTGGCGGTGGTGTCCCGCACAAAAGCAAGATAAGCTAAGCAACCCTTCCCAACCATGTGCCGAGCCTTCATATAGGAAATGACCCGGCTGAATGCACTAACTGAAGAACCCCTCCATTCTAACCTCGGAGACTTAGACATGGCTAACGTAACTGTCTTAGCATGGCAATCCAACACGGCATGATAGGGAGATAGCCAATCCATGCCCAAAATAACCTCGAAATCAACCATATCAAGCAATAACAGGTCAGCTCTAGTCTCAAGTCCATAGAAGGCAATCACACAAGATCGGTAGACCCGGTCTACCACCACAGAATCACCCACAAGAGTGGACACATACAAAGGAGAACCCAAGGTCTCACGAGGAACATATAGAAAATGAGCAAACAATACTGAGATATATGAATACGTAGACCCTGGATCAAATAACACTGAAGCCTCCCTACCACAGACTGAAATAATACTTGTAATCACGGCGTCTGAGGCCACTACATCTGATCTGGCCGGAATAGCATAGAATCTGGTTGCAGAACCTGAAGACTGAGCTCCCCGAGGGCGAGCTGGAGCTGAATGACCCCCTCCTGACTAGCCTCCCCCTCTAGGACGTCCCCTGCCAACCTGACCCCCACCCTTAGGAGGTCGAACTGCTGGTGCTGAAATCATAGGCTGGTGACTCTGCTGCACGGCCTTGCCCCGAAACCTGGGACACTGCCTGATCATATGGTCCAGCGCCCCACACTCGAAACAACCTCTAGATGCCTTAGACTGCTGTCCCGAAGAAGAAGAACCCTGAATAGCTAGAGGGCGGTAAGAATCATCTGACAAGGCACTGAAATAGGAACCGGAGAATCTTTGATGGCTGGAGTAACCGCTGGGTGCACCCTGGATGGTTGGTGGATGGTAAGAGCGCTCTGGCATGGCACTAAACTGAGGCCTCGCTGAAATACCCCTGGGAGGTAGTGGAGGTGCTGAATATGAAGGCCTACTGAACTGGCCGCCTCCGAACTGACGTTTGCCCCTAGCTGGAGCACCCCTGAAGTCACCTGTGAACCTGGCCCTCTTGTCCTTCTGACCGTGCTGACCTGGCTGACCCTGCTCTTTGCTCCTCGTACGGTAACCCTCAATCTGTCGAGCTATCTCGACTACAAGCTGGTATGGGGTACCCATCTCGACCTCTCTGGCCATGGAGGTCCTGATATCCGGATGTAAACCTGCCACGAATCGCCGCACCCTCTTGGCATCAGTGGGCAATATCATAAGATCATGGCGAGATAACTCTGAAAACCTCGCCTCATAATCCATCACAGACATCTGCCCTTGCTCTAACCTCTCAAACTGACCCCGAAGCTCCTCTTTCTTGGACGGTGGAATATATCTGTCCAAGAATAGCTGAGTGAACTGACTCCAAGTGACAGAAGGAGAATCCGCTGGCCTGCTAAGAACATATGACTGCCACGAGCGGCGAGCTCTGCCTTCAAGCTGAAAGGTGGTGAAGTCCACCCCATGTGACTCTAGTATCCTCATATTGTGCAGTCTGTCCCTGCACCTGTCGATGAAATCCTGGGAATCCTCACCCATCTCACCCCCGAAGGCTAGAGGGAAAAGTTGGGTCTTTCTATCAAGTATCTTCTGCTGGTCACCCTTTGCGACTGGCCTGAGACCTGGCTGTGCTACGATAGGTTGAACTCCACCCATGGGCGGTATACCCCGAGTGTGATGTGCTGCTGCCTGTCCGGTGGCCTGAGCGGTAGGGGTCTGAACTCCCCCTCTTGCCTGGGAAGTAGCAGGGTCTTCTGGAAGTACGCCTGCCTGGGACATAGTGTCCATAAATCTCAATATGCGACCCATGACCTTCTGGAAGCCTGGCGCCGTCATAAAATCCGCTAGAGTAGGAGCAAGTGGATGCAACTCATCCTGCTCCTCGATAATATGATCCTCAAGCGGTGTAACTGGTACAACTCTGGGACGCCCTCGTCCCCTACCTCGAACAAGAGCCCTACCCCCTCCCCTACCACGACCTCGTGCGATAGGGGTAGCGGCCTCCCTTGGATCAGGAACATGAGAAGCACGCGTCCTCACAATCTGTGAGAGAGTAGAAGATCAATTTGAGTACATCATAGATTGCACGATAGGATCTGAACAAGGAGGAGTTTGTTAACACCCTATAGCATCCTGAAGATAAGTACAGACGTCTCCGTACCGATCCGCAAGACTCTACTGGGTTTGCCCGTGACTCGTGAGACTACGTGAACCTAAGCTCTAATACCACGTTGTCACGACCCAAATCCTAATTCGGGTCACGATGGTGCCTAACAACGGGGTCAGGCAAGCCAATATAGAAAACACTAGATGATATCCCCTTGCCCATCTGATCTAAACATGTCGGAAATTACCAATTTTAAACAATTAACATAATGCTAGCATGATACGACATAACATCATAAAAATATGAAGGCACAAGGCCAAACAGAAGCACATATATAGATACACAACCCAAACCCAAAATACAAACTGGGTGTGTGCCATGAACTAGTGTCACGAGTGTCACGGGTAACTACTGAATATACAATGACTACAATATACACAGAGACTCAGTCTGAATGAAATAGACAGAGAATATAACAAAAGAAACTCCAGGGTGCAGCTAGGAAGTCGCTGGGAAAGCAGCTCACCGTGAAGTATGACCACACTATCAATATCTAGCACCGGCCTGATAATCAGACGTACCAGCCTCCGGACCTGTACAGTCAAGTACAGTAAAGGAAAGAAAGTGCAACATGAGTACATAAATGAATTTTTACCTAGTGAGTATCCCGTCTAATCTCGAAGAAGTAGTGACGAGAGGTCGACTCGATACTCACTAAGGTCCAACAGTTAACATAAAGCAGAATATAAGGAAAACAGTAGACATGTAAGCAATATATCACAATGAAGTAAACACAAGGTTTTCAGGTAAGTACTGAAAGCAAATGACAATTTCCACTTTCTCTTCTTCCCAATACTGCCTTAAATCATAAATCAGGAAACAACACCAAATAGTCATGCACACACAAGGATAAGACAACATGATGGAGTCATAAGGAAGAATAGCTATACACTGCCGAGGATCGACCGAGTGCATGCCTACCAATAATCATGCATACGCACTGTCGGGGATCGACCGGCCCGTACCAAGAGTGCATCTATCAATGTAATCATATCATATCATAGTGAAGAATAGCTATGCACTGCCGGGGATCGACCGACCCGTACCAAGAGTGCATGCTTAACAATAATCCTGCCTACGCACTGCCGGGGATCGACGGCCCGTACTAAGAGTGCGTCTATCAATGTAATCATATCATAGTGTAACTTCGTCCATGCACTGCCGGGGATCGACCAGACCGTACCAAGAGTGCATTCTTAATTAAATCCCGGTGCACTGCCGGGGATCGACCTACCCGTACCAAGAGTGCACTATAAAATACTCTGTGGCGTAGGCCTGCTCCCCCAAGAGTGAAGGAAGATTTGTATATCGCTCGCGGGATGTAAATGGCAAAGCGACAACATGCTCACACAAAACATCAAGTCTACTTCACTTATCAAATCTTTCCAAATATTTAATCAATGAAATACTCAGGGATAACAATGATATATCAAGCAAGAATTTATAACATAGAAGTCATATCAAGGCAAAATACAAGGCATGTTGTGGTCCTAAACTACCCGGACATAACACATGTAGTCGCTACGTACAGACTCTCATCACGTGGTACGCACGTTGCCCCCAAAACAATTACATACAACACATAGATTACCTATGGGGACAGTTCCCTCTTACAAGGTTAGAAATGAGACTCACCCCGTGACGATATCACCCCTCGGATCAAGGACGCGCCCGAATCTCTAAAATCTACTCTTGACGGCTCACAACTAGCCAAACATGGTATAATTGATTCAATTTTAGTTCCAAGAAGGAGAATTAACAAGAAATCCTAAAATTAAGTATTCTTGAAGGTTTTTGGAATTTCGACCCCGGGCCCACACGTTCGGATTTCAAAAATTCTTGATGGAATTAATTACCCGGAGTCTAAGGATCATAATTATGCAAGTCCTTTCTAGAATTCATGGCAAAAATGAGTAATTCATAATTTCCCAAAATCCCTAAATTTCTATCAATTTCTATGAATTTTTAGGATAATTAGAAGGGAATTTCATTAGGAATTGATGTTAAAATAATGAAAACTAAGGAATTAACTTACCTTGATGACAATGGTGGAACACCCTTTTGAAATGCTCACAAAACCTTGAGGAGGAAGATGACAATGGAGGAAAAATGGGTTGGGTCCCGTATTAAAATACACTGCCGAGCTGCTTGTACTATGCGATCACAGTTGGGCCAGTGCGTTCGCACATGGCAATTTCCCAGGGCCCCCAAGAAGCGTAGTGCGATCGCAGCTGAAGGCTGGCGATCGCAGAGAGTAGCAGGCAGGGGGGGGGGGGAGGCNCGGATAGACCTGTGCGATCGCACATGTCATTTTCCCACCCCAGGTCCAACCTCTTGTGCGATCGTAGCTGATTTCCTGCAAACGCACCGAAGAAAACCAGATAGAAAAATTCTGGTGTTTTGGAATTAACTCCGAGGGGTCCGAAACTCACCCAAGCCCCTCGGGACCCCGTTCAAAGACACCAACAAGTGTGTATTCATGATACGGACTTGCTCGAACTTCCGGAACATGAAAAACAACAACGAAACTCAAAATTCAACCCCAAAACCAAATTGAATCAACTTAAGAACTTAAAAAATTCTAGAATTCACTTCAATGCGCCGAACGGGTCTATACTACTCGGAATGATTTCACATTTTGCAGACAAGTCATAAATGACATAACAGAACTATTCTCAATCTCGGAATTGCATTCGGAACTCGGTAGCATAAAATCACATTCCAAACCAAATTTCAAGTTCTATGAAAATCCTCAAAACTTCGCTAACTCTAAATTTCCCATTTTGATCCGAAACCCGTCAAATCAAGTCCGTTTCTTACCAAATTTCACAGATAACTTAAATAACACATATTGAACCTGTTCCGGGTTCCAGACCCATAATACGAGCCCGAAAGCACAGGTTTGACATCAAGGTTCATTTTCATAATCCTTTATTATTTTTAGAAAACAATTTTTTTTTAAAATTCATTTCTCGGACTTGGGTCCTCGGATTCGATTCCGAGCATACGCCCAAAACCCATATTTTTCTACGGACTTTTCGGGACTATCAGATCACGGATCCGGGTCCGTTTACCAAAAATGTTGACCAAAGTAAACTTTATTCAATTAATTATCATAAATTCAACTCTTTATCGAGTTTCCACATAAAGGCTTCCCAGCTACGCGCTTGGGCTGCGCACCCACATCGAGGTGAGATTGGCGGAGACTTTCAGGGCCTCGGAACACATTCATAATTAAATTTACCTAAGATGACCTTTCTGGTCATCACATAAAGTTTGGAGTCTCTTAAGAGATCCTTTGGACCCTATACCCCTAATATTCCTCGGTATTGTATTAATCATGGGAAGTATTAGGATTGGGGGGGATTTGATCTTCCACTGAGGAGTCAATAGAGTTGTCTCTGAAAAATTGACTCCCTCCAATGTTGTGTTGATTCCTTAGGGATATGTTATTGATATTGGAGACATTAGTCTGCTCCTTGTTTCACAAGCAGAGTGACTCCTTATAGTAGGACTTTATGATATCCCACATGATCACTTCATCATCTGATAGAGATTTTTCAATATGCTCCTCGATACATTCCATTAACATTTCCTAGTTAAGCTTGTCACCATATAACATATCCAACTCTTGCGCTTGGTCCACTGGAACATTAAAAAACTCTTCCATAGATTTTGGGGGTTCAGCCTTAGGATTTTGATGTTCATTTCCCTCTTTCTCCTTTTGTATATCCAGATCCTAGGCCTTTTTGGTCAGACTGGACATCTTCTCATTGGTGTAAGAGGTGGTCTGTATTAGAGGGAAGTTTATGGGGGTCCATTGGGGTATAGTCTTGGGTTCTTGATCCTCTCCCTTAGTAGTAACCCCTTTAGTAATACTAACTTTGTCTTTGAATCTCTATTTCTTGGAAGACATCATTTTGTTATTATTGGCTTCATGACCGTTCGAGGAATCCATGTTGTTTTGTGCTTGTTTATTAGTGTTTTCCATATAGGTCGAGGGTTCATATCTAATCCTTCTGACTCTAAGATTATAGTGGCGTATTTCGTTCTTGTTATGCTTTATTTCCTTTTTTGTTGTCGTGTTCTCTGTCCCATCTGGAGTTCATGCCAAAGATAAAGTTAGAGTCTTCCTCAGCTTTGCCTTGAACAATGTTCTCCTTATTTGTTCTAGTCTTCATCGATTACTGCATTATTTCCTTCTGAGCTTGTTGATTTAACATATTTCTATTAAGCTAAAAGTTGTTGCCTTGACTTATGACTTGATTCTTCTCACTGGTTTATGGGTTCTTTGGAGAAGAACTCCCATTGATGTTGTTTTTGCCTTTTCCTTTTCTTTTATCCACTTGTTGATATCCTTCCTCCAAGGTAGATGTGGAAGCCTTGGTGCCTTGTTTGTCGCTCATATTTATATCGACTTCCATTTGTTGTGTTCTATGCTTTGTACTGACAGTGCTAGAAGTGGCCTTATTGGAACTATATATGTTGCCTTTGTTGATCTGGTTGTTGTTGTTTCTCTCAATTGTTGGTTCCTCTTTTCTTATTCTAGTTGCTCCTTATTTTGGGTATCCACATGATCAGTTTTGGGGGCACATTCACGAGTCCGGAACCAAAATAATATCCTTTTGGACAAAATGAACACTAATATGTGTAAAACAAAAAGTTACCAAAGTATATATAACGCCCAAATACTGGCGCTATACCTTAACAATAACTTTTGCCATTAAGGTATAGCGCCCACTATTTGGGCGTTATACGTCTGACAAAAAGACAGCCCAGGTATAGCGCGGACATGTTGTACGCCATACCTATATCGCCTACTTTTTGCGCGCTATACCAGCTTATTTTAATCCCCTTCGTCTTCCCTGATCTCCCTCCCCCATTTTTTTAACTTTCACTCCAAATCTGGCCCCCCACTCGTCACAGTAAAAAACATATTTGTGGGCTCCCCCGTCACACAAAAGGTTTAGAACGTAGGTCCCACATCGGAGTAGAGCATCGCATTATTGTGGGTTCACTCTTTCGGACTCAAATTTTCAACCAATTTTCTTTTCAAAAATACTAAATCGAGGTATTTCGATTTATTTTATGTTGAAACTTGTATAATAATGCATATTACTTGATTTGAATGTGTTCCTATTTCGTTTTGTGTTTTATTTGCGAAACTAGTATGTTACAGAACCACCCCAGCTGTATAAGGGTAAGTCATCTAGCAGTGCAATATGATGAAGAAATCGCAGGCTGACTAGGTTCCCCCCCTCCGAATAGAAAAAGCAACAACAACCTCGTATATCGGATAATATCTACCTCCTCTGTCTCGGCGGTGATAGCGGGGTGGATTACCTACAAGTGCTATCTAGTAGGGGTCAAACTCATCCGAATGGCCCCCGACGATGCAATATCATCCTGTGGCCTGAAACCTGTGAGCCTCTGCAGCATATCCAAATAATCTGCACGCAACAAAGATCTCATACACATAGGCAGTGAAACGGGCATGCCATCAGCGGGCAGGCCATATAAAACCTCCGCGTCCTGCAACGTGATGGTGGCCTCGCCAATGGGCAGGTGGAAAGTGTGGGTCTCTGGTCTCCACCGCTCAATCAACGCCGTGATCAAAGCCTAGTCGAGCTGCATCCGACCGATCTGAATAATCCGATAAATCCCGTGTCCTGCAGGCACTGGACTACATGGGGATTGAGATCTCTATCCTTCAAAAAATCCCACATGTCGTCCACTCTCCTAGCGCGGAGAGACTGGGTCAGTAACTCTCCGTCTCATATATGGGCGGATCTGTAATCGCCCTGTAGGACTAATAGCTCATGAGAGTAAGGGACGAGATGTATAGGCACGTCCATGTCGTCAACTGTAAATTTAAACAACATTAATTGAATGTTTAATCTGTAAATTAAATAATTAATTTTTTGAGTTATATAATTTTTAGAGTTATACAATATTTAAATGGACATGGTATATATATCTATTGGGTTCCAGGCTCGATATTTGAGGCCTAATAATACCGAACTATCTTTGTCACGACCCAAAATCTCAACCTTAGGGATCGTGATGGCGCCTAACACCACACTTGCTAGGCAAGCCAATGTTAGAAGTCGATTAACTAATTTCTTTAATTAATTATTTAAGCATAAATAAATAAATTTAAAATGAACTTAATTAAAATAATTCCCAACAAAAATAAGATATAAGATATAATAATAATAATAATAACCAATTAAATAAAACGAACCACGAAATGACTATATAAATAACTCTAAGACTACCCCAGGGTCTGGTGTCACAATTCACGAACTACTAAAGAATACTACAAATAATGGACGCTTATCATGGTTTCTCGAACCTCTTCTGCATTACCCAAGTTGACGGGTTCTGTTTCGTTTAAGTTTGGCTTAGGCTTATTCTCGAATTGTTCTAATTCTCGATTTATTTAACTAAAAGCCTCTTCTTCATCATATTCCGGTTCTTGACTCATTATTTCGAGGTTAGACAACGAATTAAGATCAGAGCATGAAGTCCGCAAGCATGTCATGTTATTTAAAGCCGCATTATTAGGAATGAAAATAAGAAAAATAGGCAAAAATCAGAAGGAATAATAGACTATGAAATTTTGATTTCATTTCATTGAATTTGAACATAGGAGGGTTTACATCGGAATTCAAAAAGGCAGTAAATTAAAAACACTTCAGTTACACCCTGAAATAACTCATAGTGCAGGAAAGATGGAAAACTAAACTACCGGGTCTCTCGCCTGACGGGGAATGTAGTAGCCTTCCAATTCTGCAACTTGGTGTTTGGGCCCATGTATTGCACCTCAGCGGTGCTTGAGCCTTCTCCCAACTAGACCATGTTAGTTTCATACAACATTTGCTTCATGGCCTCGCAGATCCTTCAATTTCTTCGGCCGTAAAGGCCTCTTATTCTTCTTCGACATATTGCGTTTCAATGAAAGTCTCAATTATATGTGGGACTGGCTAAGGTAGGTCCCATCCAGTGCTTTTACAGGTGTCGGCCCACTTCACATCTTCATCTGAGGCTTGGAAACCTATGCCGAAGAATTTTTCAGCGGCAGGTAGAGAGATCGGTTCAGTGATACCTTGCAAGGACACCCCAAGCCCCTTTCTGGGTCTGTATCCATGTCTAATAATGTCGGTAGAGACCATGATTGACGTATTTGATAGGCAGGGTTGTGGGAACGGAGCACTTTCTTCATGTTGGTCGGCAAGCACAATTTCAAACGCTTGATAGACAATATGCTCACTCCCCTCTCTGGCTTCAAGACAAGGGACCGAGGGGTCTCTGTAGATTGACTGCTCATCCTCCCCATGGACCACTATCTCTTGGTTTTCATATTCGAATTTGACCATTTGATGGAGGGTAGAGGATACTGCTCTAGCGCCATGAATCCACGGTCTTCCTAGCAAGATATTGTATGAGGTATCCATATCTAAGATTTGGAAGGTTACCGTGAAGTCCACAGGGCCGATTGTCATGACTATGTCTATTTCGCCAATGGTGTCCCGTTTGATTCCATCGAAGGCACGGACACAGACATTATTCGGCCTGATTCTCTCAGTGCTGATTCCCATTCCTTGTAGTGTAGATAAAGGGCAAATATCTACCCCAGAACCTCCATCAAGCATAACTCTCTTCACATAATATCCCTCACTTTTAACTGTTAAGTGTAAGGCTTTGTTGTGAGCGGCTCCCTCGGGAGGTAGATCATTCCGGCTAAAAGAAATTTTGTTTACAGCAAAGAAATGCTCGACCATTCTTTCCAATTGTTCGACTGAGGTCTCTGCCGGCACATACGCTTCATTCACCGCTTTCAAGAGTATTTTCTGATGCTCGCTTGAGCCCATCAACAAAGATAAGAGTGATACTTGATCAGGAGTTTTCCTGAGTTCCTCAATTGTGGCGTATTCAGTTATGTTCATCTTCTTAAAGAACTCTTCAGCTTCTTCGGCGGTGATAGGTCTTTTAAGAGGGAAGCGTTTGTGCTTATTTTTGGCCAGCTCTTTTAGATTGAGGTATTTTTCAGAAGAGTTTGCTTCAATTGCTTCCCCTGTGATCTCTTTTCCTTTGTATGTTACCACCGCCTTGTTGTAGTTCCAAGGGACGACAGTAGTATTTTTCACGGGAGCTTGCGGCGCGCGGCTAATAACCACAGGCTCATTCAGCCTTGGTGAAATTATTTGCCCCCGCACCACGTACGTCCTCTTTGGTACATACATTGTCGGGCTGTTTGTCATGGCTCTGTTGAATTGTAGTCTTCTGGGCGGGCTCAACATACCTTGTTCCTTCTTGGATGCCCTAGGGACGTAAAGCACAACGTCTTTAGAAGATCTTATATTTGTCTTGGCTTCAGCTTTCCCCGTAGCTTGAGGAACGGGATTACTCTTCTTTATTCCCTTGGCTGGCTTGGGTGCCGCCTTAGCCTTTTTCTCTGCATCTGCTGTGATGACCCAAAAAGGGGTCATCTTATGTAAATCTAATTTTGACTGTGTTCTGAGGCCCCGAAAGCCTCTGTTGATCTCACCTCGATGTGCGTGCGCAGCCCGGGTGCGTAGCCGGGAAGCCTTTATGTGAAAACCTGATTAAGAGTTGACTTTATGTTAATTAATTGAATAAAGTTGACTTTGGTCAACTTTTTTGATAAACTGACCCCGGACCAGTGATCTGACGGTCCCGGAAGGTCCGTAGGAAAATATGGGACTTGGGCGTATGCCCGGAATCGAATTCCGAGGACCAAAGTCCGAAAATTGAATTTTTAAAGAAAATTATTTTATGAAAATATGAAAGGCTTATGGAACTGAACCTTTATGTGAAACCTGTGCTGTCGGGCCCGTATTATGATTTCGGAGCCTGGAACAGGTTCAATATGTGTAATTTAAGTTATTTGTGAAATTTGGTAAGAAACGGACTTGATTTGATGGGTTTCAGATCAAAATGAGAAAATTGGAGTTAATGAAGTTTTGAGGATTTTCATAGAATTTGAAATTTGGCTTGAAATGTGATTTTTTGTTACCGAGGTCCGAATGGAATTTCGGGACAGGGAATAGTTCCGTATAGTCATTCGTGACTTGTGTATAAAATTTGAGGTCAATCCGAGTAGTATAGACCCGTTCGGCGCAATGTTATGAAATCTAGACTTCTTAAAGTCTTAAGTTTGAATTCAAGAGGTTTGGCGGGTGATTTCTAGTTCTAGCGATGTTCTGAGTGTTCCGTGAGCTCGAGCGAGTTTTTCATATGATTTGGGACCTGTTGGTATATTTTGTTGGAGGCTCGGGTGGGCCCAGGGGCTTCCCAGACCCCGCACGGGGCCAAAAACCAGCAAAATCCACTGCTAGTGTGGCTACTTCTGCTGTGACCGCACCTGCGGTCTCTCAGTTGCAGGTGCGAGTGCGCACCTGCGGTCCAGCCTTCGTAGGTGCGACCCCCATCGCAGGCGCGACCCTTTCTTCCGCAGGAGCGGGACCGCTGGTGCGGACTCCTTCTCCGCAGGTGCGATGCCAGGGTCCCAGGCCCTTTTCCGCAGGGGCGGTGATTTTCTCGCAGGTGCGGGACCGCACCTGCGGTCCCAAGGTCGCAGGTGCGGAAATCACTATTTCCAACCCCTTTTAAATGTCCAAATTACGGGTTTTCTTCATTTTTACCCACCATCAACCTCCATTAGAGAGCATCCAAGTTTGAGCAACACCTCCCACGACCACCCACTGTAGGAGTAAGTAATTCTCTTCTATTTTTCACTATTATGCATAGAATTCAACAGGTTTAATTCCTAAAGAATAAAAAATTCATAAAATTTGGATACAAATTCTAGGGCTTTGAATAAATTGGTGAATTATTCAATTGAGGCTATGAATCCTTGTATAAATCACATCACTTCGATCCTTAGACTTCGGGTAGGTGATTCCTTCAAGAATTTTCGAAATCCAACGTGTGGGCCCGGGTTCAAAATTCCGTTAATGGTCAAGAATGCTTAAATTTAGGATTTCTTGTTGATTCTTCTTCTTGGAACCTAAATTAATTCAGTTATACCATGATTGGTTAGTTGCGAGCCGTCGAGGGTGAATTTTTGAGTTTCGGGCGCAATTGTGGTCCGAGGGGTAGATTCGACACGAGCTGAGTCTCCTTTCTAACCTTGTAAGAGGGAATTATCCCCATAGGTGATGTATATTCTATGTGTAAATTGTTTGGGGGCTACGTACGCGCGAAGTGACGAGAGTCCGTACATAGCGGCTATTATTGTTATGTCCGGGTAGTTAGGCCCACATCATGCCTTGTATGCTTTCTCGTAATGCCTTATATGCTTTTCTCGTAATGCCTGATATGTTTTCCTTGTAATGCTTTATATGATTTATTGTGACGCCATATGTACTATGAAATTATGTTTTGCATAGTGTTATTCCTCTGAGGCTTTATGGAAAAAGTGTTGAATGACAAGGAATTTGTTATGGAAAGTAAGTATTGTAAGATATTGGGATCGGACCGTATGCCACGGTAGGTTTGAGAGTGATTATGTCTATATGGGATCGGGTCGTACGCCACAACAGAGTTGAAAATAAATTGTGAAATATATGGGATCAGGCCGTACGCCACGGCAGTGTTGAGAAGTTATTGTGATAAATATATGGGATCTCGCCGTACACCACAACAGTTTTGAGAAATACTTGAGATACATATGGAATCGGGCCATACGCCACGGCGAGTTTAGAAGGTACCTTATGGGAGCGGGCCGTACGCCACGTCGGGTCTAAGAATTTGTGATTATTGTTTCGTTCGGTGGTCTTACCCTTGAAGTGCTTTATTGTTTAGTTCAGCAATTGTTTGGATTT
>MDKH01143842.1:0-20287 GCA_005239495.1 Nicotiana undulata
ACATATATTAAACCTGTTCCGGGCTCCGGAACCATAATACGGGCCCGGTAACACGGTTTTCACGTCAAAGTTCATTTTAAAAAACCTTTATTATTTTCAGAAAATAATTTTCTTTAAAAATTTATTTCTAGGGCTTGGGACCTCGGAATTCGATTCCGGGCATACGCCCAAGTCCCATATTTTCCTACGGACCCTCCGGGACCGTCAAATCACAGCCGGGTTCGTTTACCAAAAATATTGACCGAAGTCAACTTTATTCATTTAATTGTTACAAAAATTCCATTTTCATCAATTTTCACATAGAAGCTTCCTGGCTACACGCTCGGGATGTGCACGCATATCGAGGTGAGATTAACGGAGGCTTTCGAAGCCTCGGAACACAGATTTAGCTGAATTTACTTAGGATGACCTTTTGGGTCATCACACCATCACTTGATCTTATTACCCCTCATATACCAGCGTTTCCTATGTTGTGGGAAGCTGCCCCGTCAGAATTTAGTTTGAAGTAATTAGGAGCAGGTGGGTGCCAGCTTATGAGAGTGGGGATGACTGGTTTACGTGGGTGGTGATCTTTTGAGAGGAAGTAAAATTCAGAGTTCGTCCTCCCTTCCACTTTTATATATAAAAAAATAGAAATTATAAGAATTTGTGACCTTAGATTAGTCTTCTATCGTCTTAATGTCTATATTACCATGATTTAGTATTGGATAAGATCATGTTACAAAGTATGATCCATATTTATATGCTTTTTTTAAACTATATCCTCCATTAAAACTTATTGTTTACTTGATATTCATTTTATAAAATAAAAATTTTACGATTAGCATAAGTTAATACTCTTATCTAGGGAGGAGGATATTAAAATTTTTAGCATCAGGTGCTTATATTAACTTCACCCCGCAACTATTTGGAAAGTAAAAGGTATTAGTTTGATTATAAGTAAAACTAATTAAGTCATATTCTTTCATTTATTGATAAACAAAAATGAAATGACCATCAAATTTCTTACTCAAAAAAGTGTTATATAATAGTGTGATTACTATTTACCGAAAAATTTCTTATAAAATAGAATCTTTCACGATTAACATAAGTTAAAACTATAATCTGAAAATGAGGATATGTAAATTATTATCGACGGGCTTATACTAACTTCTCTCCACATCAATAATCTAAGAAGGAGGATATTAAAATTATTAATATTATAGTCTAAGAAGAAGGATATTGAAATTATCATCAATGAGTGCTTATATTAACTTCTCTCCGTATTGATAAAATATTTGGAGGTTACAAGATTTTCATTTGATTCTAAGCAAAACTAATTACTTCATAATCTTTATTGCTAAACAAAAATGAAATGACAATTTAATTTCTTACCCAAAAAAATAGTACTACAAAAATCAGAAGTCAAATTCCTTACCAAACAATAGTATTACTAAAATCTAAAGTCTAATTTTTTTTTGTTACGTAATAAAACTTACTAACATTTTAAATAATCTAACAATGCATACGTAAGATCAATCGAATTAATATCTATAGTGCGACTCCTATCTTAAATTCATGAGATGTAAGAAGTAGCGTCAGCCCTACCGAGCTTCTCGTCTTTCCTCCACCTTTATTCAATTTTATCGTATGACTTAAGTGATCATCATATGGTGAAATTTCAAAACTTTAAATACTTCGACGTATAAGCTATAACAACAAAGAATTTGTTTTTTTGAAAATATACTCAATTTAAAAGTGACCAAAATCTCTTTCCTTCTATCCCATAAAAAGGTTTTAGATGTACTTTTTGCATTTTGCAACTTGAATTTTTCAGAATTTCACAACTAATATACAAGAAGTTACTCAAATTACATTCACCCCCCAAATAAATGTCAAAAGTTGACATTAATGAGATTCGTTAATCGTATTCTATTACTTTGTTATCTGGTTCATAAATTGTGCAAAGTTGCATATCAATATCAATAATATTTTAATAATTTAATATTATGTACGTTGAATTCAAATTCTTAATAGAAACAAAGTTAGCTTGTTATTTTATCTATCATGAGCGAGGGTTAATTTTTCACACATATTTAAAATCCAATTTTTGTTATTTCCTACTACATTGCCATATTTTGGCCTACATTGACTATATATCATAAGAGTCGTGATCTTGGATTAGTCTTCTATTGTCTTAGTGTCTATGTTATCATGACTCAGTATCAATTGTTTTATTAGATAAGATTATAAAATAATGTCCATAATTACATTTTTTTTAAATTTATATCATATAATTTCCCATGACTAACACAAGTTAATACTATAATAATTTGAGAAGGAGGACATTGAAATTATTATCGACGGGCACTTATATTAACTTATCTCTACATCAATAAAATATTTGAAGGTTACAAGATTTTTATTTGATTCTAAGTAAAACTAATTAATTCATAATCTCTATTGCTAAACAAAAATGAAATGATATTTAAATTTCTTGCCCATAAAGATAGTATTACTAAAACTAGGAGTCCAATTTCTTACCAAAAAATAGTATTACAAAAATCTGAAGTCAATTTTCTTTTATTACGTAAATCTTGCTAACATTTAAAATAAACTAACCGTGTATATGTAAGATGAATCGAATCAATATTTGTAGTGCGACTCCTATCTTAAATTCATGAAATGTAAGATGCGGCGTTAATCCTACCTTGCGTCCTTCTTTCCTCCATCTTTATTCGATTTTATCATTCGAATTAGGTGCCCAACTGAAGGTGAAATTTCAAAACTTTGTATACTTCGACGTGTAAGCTATATCAAGAACGAAAAAAGAAATTAGAAAATATAACAAAATTTAAATGTGACCAAAATCTCTTGGAATTTTTAGATGTACTATTTGCACTTTGCAGTTCGATTTTCTCAGAAATTCACAAGTAATACGTAAGAAGTTAGTTAAATTACATTCAGCTCCAAATAATGTCAAAAACAGTCACTTTTACCCAATTGTTTCCTCTAATTCCTAAAGCAAAGCCCCATTTAACGGCTAAATAGTGTTTTAAACTAGAAACTAGAAACACGGCACAATGCGCACATTAAATTCCGTGCGCTGGGACGGTGCACATTAGCCCTTATCAATCACCTCCCGCCACGTCATTCAGTGTCACACCTAATTTCCCGCAACCCTTCTCCTACCCTAGGGGGGTTCTCAGGGTGGGTGGGTGGGTGGGTATCGTCTCTTCCTTCTTTTCCATTTTCGCTTCTCCTTTTTCTTACAGCACTCTCTGCAACAAAAGATAAAAAGAAAACAAAAAGGCTAAATTAAACAGAAAAATGAAATTCGAAATTGAAAATTAACGACTCTATCGTTTCTCATTCCCAATTCACCCTCTAAGAAATAATTTATTTCCAACAGTGTCCTCATTTCGCCGCTAATTATCAATGGCTCCACCGAGCTCGGCGTCGCCGGGGGCGTTATCGAGGCCGGTAGCTCAAAGGAAACTCCGTCCTTCAGCAGACTCATCGGAGAGCTACCGCCGGCGACGGCGTCCGCGGCCGAGGTTATCGGTATCGCCGCCACCGAAGAAATTCAGGTCGATGGAAGAGATCATGAGGGTGGCGAAGCGCGTGGAGTTGCCGCCGGACGACGAGAGCGAAGACGACGGCAACAACGGCGAGGATGTTGTGTGCGAGCAATGTGGCTCAGGGGAAAGGCCGGAGGAGCTGTTACTGTGTGACAAATGTAACAAAGGGTTTCATATGTTATGCCTTCGGCCTATTGTAGTTCGCGTTCCAATTGGACCCTGGCATTGTCCTCATTGCTCTGGTGATCAAAATCGCACAATCAAAAGTACGAACTGAAAAAACGAAAACAAAAGTAAAAAAGATGACTTTAAAAAAAAAATGAAACAAATAAAAATGTGTTTGTATGCATGATTGTGTTTTTGATGTATCATGTATAAGTGCAACTGTGTGATCAAGCAAGTGATAAAATGGACTATTTGTTAATTTTTGTTTTTGTGGGTTTTTAGGTTTTTCACAAAAGAAGATAGTTGATTTCTTTGGGATTCAGAAAGGCAGTCAAGTGATGGTAAAATGTACATCTGCTCAAGGTAAATGAAAAGTTGTAATTTTTATATCGGGATTGGTTATGTAAACACGCTGGAGATCATGATCGAACATTTTGGTATTTTGGTTGATGTCTATGTACTACTGTTATACTTTTGTTTATAGCCGATTGGATTGGTTGACGTTGATGTATTTTTGTAACATTAAGTTTGTGTTTAGAGTATGGAGACACATGATTCATATAGCCGACCCAGCTAGTTTAGGAAACTAAACCCTCCAAACTTAAGTGTGAGCTGCGAATATTCCGTTACTAAAAAGGCCTACTCATATAGGAGGGTTTGGAGGAGAACATGAATCTTGCCCTCTTAAACCTAGAGAGGGGAGCATAAAATCATCCCTTTATATAGTAATGAATGTTGTCTATCTTTTCCGATTTGTGTAATTTATGTTTTGGTTGATAGAGTTTGTTTCCCACTTGCTCTTTTGTTATCGATTAAAGTTTTTCGAATATTCTTTGTTGTTTCTATTTTTAGTTTCAAGTTGGTGGATCGATGAGTTTCTATAGGTCAGCATTGATGATCCCAAGATTTGATGGTGGAATCAAATCTTACAGTTTACTTTCATTCTGATCATATGAATTTTTGTTAATAATTGTCTTTCTGTCTTTGCAGTATAGCTTTTGTCTGATGTCATTTGATAATCTAAAGCGATTTGCAAAAGAAGTAATAAAAGAGTAATCTATGAATTATTCTGAAGGAACCATAAGTTATCCTTTTTTTCTTAATTTGTCTCTTTGAATTGAATAAACCATGAAGCTAACACATTACAACAGCATAACTGCTTTCAGAATAAAATTTTCAAGAAAAAGAAAAGGTATAATTGACAAAAGATTACTTTCGATGTTCTAATGCCTAAAATGTGACTGTTGCCATTATGATAGTTATACTTGTGCACGTATGAAAGACGTTTAACCTGTCTCAATGAGTATGTTTTTTTTGTTATCAACTTCTGCACTGATCAGACAGATAGGGTATATGCTTGTCTGTAGAGCATTCTGTTTTCTCCGCATCCGGCTTTGATTGAGGCTTAGTTGGCTGTCGATTGATATATGCTTTTATTGAACCACTCATGTATGAGGAAGTATTATGCTTGCGGGAAGCACTCATGCAACTACTTACCAAATTCATTAAGAATGACCTATCCTTATCGACATAAGTATGATTTGCATATTTCAGTTAATAATATAGTGTGATAGCACTTAGCAGTGGTTAGCTCAGAAATTGCTTGGTAAATTATGAACGTATGCTTGTCAATTCACTGATGCTTCAATTCAGTAAAGAGCCATTTCTCAGTGCTGCACTTCATTTTTCTCCTTAATTGACTTATTGCTAAGTAATGTTATCCGAAATAAGGAGCAGCCCGGTGCGTTAAGCTTCGTAGTGCAGGGGGTCCAGGTAAAGGCCTAACCACATTGGGTCTTATGTACGCAGTCTTACCTTGCATTTTCTTAAGACGCTATTCCCGCATCTTGAAGTGTGACCTCTTGGTCACATGGCGGCAAATTTCACCATTGTGCCAAGGCTCCCCTGCGCTAAGCAGTGTTATATATCCTATACTAGACCATTTTTATTTAGATTGCTATAAATCCTAGACCATTTTTAGCAAATAATGTCAAAGCTGTTCTTATGTCCCTTGTCTAGGAAGATCTATGTACAAATATTACATTTGAAACTAAGATGAGTTACACTTGTACTTCCTTGTGTTTTTCTTCTTTTCCTGATCTCATGCTATAATGCTCCTTTTTTCGTCATTCTGTTTCGTAGAATGTAAATTGATGACTTGTATAGGAGAGATTTTACACTTCATTGCAAGCAGATTTCTTTTCTAACATCAGAGGTGTCCGTATATATACTTTGCTAAGAGATCCTTGTAATCCATTGCATGCCAGCGAAATTTTTTCCTTATACATTTAGAAGTTATTGTTAGTTTCTTATTTTCCATCCTTCCCTGTTTAAATTGTCAACAGATATCAGAAAACGTCGGAAGCGCTGCTCACTAGTTTTCCACAAGAGACGCAGAAGGCTATTGCCATTTACTCCAACAGAAGATCCTCATCGGAGGCTAGTTCAAATGACATCTCTTGCTTCTGCACTGACGGCTCTCAATATGGAATTCAGCGATGAGCTTACTTACATGCCTGATATGGCTCCTAGATCTGCTAACTGTGCTAAGTTTGAAAGCGGTGGAATGCAGGTTTGCTCTCAGTCCTATAGTCGGTCGGTCTATTCTATAACTCTTTGAATGTTATAAATGTGTTGGATCATACTTCAGCATGCAATGTTTTCCTCTTGTATCAGGTTCTCTCAAAAGAAGATACTGAAACCCTGGAGCAGTGCAGAACTATGTGCAAAAGAGGCGAATGGCCTCCTCTCATGGTAGTTTTTGATTCTCGTGAAGGGTACGCCTAGTTAGTTTATTCGTGCATTTATTCTCTGTTTGTTTTCTATTTGCACATAGAATGTAAGGGTTGTCTTATTAATGCAGCTATACTGTAGAAGCTGATGGGCCTATAAAGGACCTGACAATAATAGCAGAATACACTGGCGACGTGGATTATATCAGGAATCGGCAGGAGGACGATTGTGATAGCATGATGACCCTTCTTTTAGCTAGTGACCCATCAAGAAGTCTCGTTATCTGCCCCGATAAGCGTGGAAACATTACTCGGTTCATTAATGGCATAAATAACCATACACCGTAAGCCAGTAGCCTCAATCTAACCTCCTTAAGCTCAATCATTGTCTCCATCTTTTCTCCTCCATATGTCTTGGCTTTCTAAAGTCTTTTCTTTCTGTGATATGCTGAACCATCATATCATGTCGAAAAATCTTATAAGAATTGAAATAACCAGCCTACTGTTCTTGAGCTATTCCAATTTTTGCAGGGAGGGTAAGAAGAAGCAGAACCTGAAATGCGTGAGATACAATGTAAATGGTGAATGCCGCGTTCTTTTGGTTGCGGTTCGTGATATAGCTAAGGGAGAGCGGCTGTACTATGATTATAATGGATATGAGCATGAATATCCAACACATCATTTTCTTTAAATTTTACCTTATGTAGCTTTCCTAGTGAGCCTAGGATCAGGAGATTCTTTCTTCTTAATACCTATACAACTAGTTCAAGTTAAGGTCTTTTTTCCCCTTCTCCTTTTCTTGATTTTCAAGGTATAGAGCTGAATGGTGGCCATTTAGATGGAGATTGATACACCACAGAGGAGAAAATTCCGGTCAGAGTCCGGACAGTTTTGGAGATTTAAGTTGCTAGGTGACATTGTGACTTTCAGTTATTCATTGACATTTGTAGACCTTAATCTCATAAAATTGTTTGAAGCACAAAAATGGCTCAGTTTTACAGAGTTTTAGAGGTGCTTCTTTCTTTTATTGTCCATTCTTGACCATTTTTGGTTAATGTAAAGGCATCTTTGGATGGTTACCTTTTGAATGCTGCTGATTCTACAGCCACAGATGTTTTTCCTTATAAAATTCCTTTATTTACAGAAGCAGCGCCAGGTGAATATTGACAAGTTATTCAGGATTAGATTTCCTTATGAGAATCGTAGATCAGCAAAGTCCATTGATATCAGCACCTGTAATTTCCTTATCCTGTCTCTGTCAAACTTTCTAGGATTTCTTAGGCATCATTATTGCACACCAAAAATGTTCAAGATCAGATGCTATAATGGACAACTGAATGCCAATGTAGAAACTGATATCTTAAGTTCTCATTGTAGCTTCTGCACGTGTAACATCTAATGCATGTATTGAAGTCCCTTATCATGCTTCACATGTGGTTATCCGTTATCCAAGTAAAGCAGGTGACCTTTACTGGTGCTTTACCTCTGTGGGTTAATTTCCCGGTCCATGTACCATTAAGCTGAGACTTGGGTGAGTACCGTGGGAGGAGACTCGGATTATTTGTCAATGGAGATGGAGTTGCATCAAGGATCAGCTCTTAGCCTATTTTTATTTGCCTTGACAATGGATGTATTGATGCGACACATTCAAGGAGAGGTGTTATGGTGTATGTTATTTGTAGGTGACATAGTGCTGATTGACAAGATGCGTTGTTGGGTTAATGCTAAGCTAGAGGCGTGGAGAGAGACCTTGGAGTCTAAAAGTTTCAAATTGAACAAGACGAAAACAAAATACTTGGAGTGTAAGTTTAATGTTGGGGCTTATGAAGCAGAAGTAGACGTGGATCTTGGTACACAAGTCATCCCCAAGAGAGATAGTATCAAATATCTTGGGTCTGTGATACAGGGTAACAGATAGAGATCGACGAAGATGTCGCACACCGTATTGGAGTGAGATGGATGAAATGGAGCTCGCTTCTAGTGTTTTGGTGACAAGAATGTGCCACCAAGACCGGGGAAGTTCTATAAAGCGGTAGTTAGATCGGCTGTGTTGTATGGAGTTGAGTGTTAACCGGTCAAGAAATCTCATGTCTAGAAGTTGAAAGTAGCGGAAATAAAGATGTTGAGATGGTTGTGTGGACATATCGAGAGGGATAAGATTAGGAATGAGTATATTCAGGACAAGGTGGGTGTGGCTCCTGTAGAAGATAAGTTGCGGGAATCGAGGCTGAGATGGTTCGGACATGTGAAGAGGAGAGACCCTAATGTCCGGTTAGGAGGTGTGAGAGGTTGACCGTGGCAGGTCAGAGGAGTGGTAGAGGAAGGCCTAAGAAGTTTTGGGGTGAGGTGATTAGGCAAGACATGGCTATACTTCAGGTTACTACATGACCCTCGATAAGAGGGTGTGGAGGTCGAGGATTAGGGTTGTGGGTTGACAGGCAGTCTAGAGTTTCGTCTAGTCTTTCCAGTAGTATTAGTACTAGTCTTGTATATCCCTATTCATAGCCCCTAGCTATTACACGGTGTATCATTATTTCCAACAGGATTGGCTCATTTCTGATAGCGTCGTATTCTTAAATCCTTGTTATTGCATGTTGCACCATTTGCTTCCGTGACTTATTACCTTGTTGTTGCTACTGTCCGTTTGTTGCTTTATTTTTATTTTTCTTGAGCCGAGGGTCTTTCGGAAACAGCCTCTCTACCATCATACGGTAGTGGTAAGGTCTGCATACATGTTATCTTTCACATACCCCATTTGTGGAAATCCGCTAATTTTGTTGTTGTTGTTATTAATTTCCCAGTCCAAATCAGTTCTATTGTGCCTGTGCTGATTAGGATGTTGTAATATTACTTTACTGAGAATTTGTCTACTTAATCTACTTCCACAAGAGAATCAGATTCTGATTTCTTCTAAACATATGCTCAAAGCATTTCCATTTCTACTTACAAATTGCAAGACCATAATGCTCAGGTGAGTCTCTTCTATCTTTCCATAAAATTGAAGTGCCCTTCCCAGTTCATATCATGTAAGCTTCTTCTAAAACATATATTCAAATTAGGCCTTCTAGCTTTCTAACAAAATTGTTCTGGAGTCTAGGTAGATGGAACCAAGGGGTTTCAATTGAATTCCCTTCTGGAAAATTTTTACTATCGCAAGTAGGGCGAAAACGAAATATTTCTTTTGTATAAACTGTTGAATTTCCTTGACATAAGGAAAGTCTATAGTGTAATGGCACGGGGGTTCAAAAATTACTTTAGATTGCAAGTCAAGTACTAGGTGTCACATTCTTATACTTTTTTGAATCCCCTTGTATGAACTTTTTGGCTCCGCCACAGCTACTATTAACAATTTCTAGTCATGTAAACTTCTACTAAAACGTGTGTCCCAAGCATTTCCATTTTTACGAATTACCATAATGTTCAGTTGAAGTGTCTTTAAGAGGAGCACTTCCAACCAGCTGTCTTCCAAAAATTTGATCTTTTTGCAGTCACCACTTTCAGCTTCACCAAATTGTAGAACTCATTACACAAATTCTTAACGTGTTTCCTTGAAGCCATGCCATAGTGTATATTTGGATGGAAGGCGTACCATTCCCTCTCCATGCCATATTTGGCCTTAATTTGCTTCTACCAATACCTCTTCAACTTGTCCTGCACTGAACCTCCACACTAATTTGGATAGGGGATGCTTGTTCTGTTACTTTAGATTTTTCTGAAAATTACACCCAATAACCTTGAAAATGGATAGATCTTGATTTTTGACCCCGTTTGCCCTATGTGCAAAACTTTAACGTTAAAAGTCAAAAGTGATGCTCATGGGGCAAGCGAGGACAACACTTGTTAAGCTTGAAGTTCTGCCCATAGGGCATGCAGGGTCAAAAAATCAAGAGTGGCACTGAAGTGTCATATTTGTGCAAATCATCCTAGATTTTTCTGTAACATTAGTTCCCACTGGCAAAATTTTACTTGACATCTTTGTTGTTACTCCCGTCTTTTTTTAACGGTTAAGCTATGAATTGTTGGGGTAAGTCAATGCGAAGACACCCTTAACATGATATGATACTATTTGCTTTGGGCCGAGCATGCACAATGTTCCAAAAAGACCTCATATGTTGAGGGGTATTTCTACAACTTATATGTAATTATCAATTTTCACTGTAGGATTTTGTTTGCATATTTAACGATTTTCTCCTCGAAGTAAGTACCACATGATCGACCATCAAGATTCAGGGGCTTATTTGGAGATTCATAGTGTGTCAATCACATAATCTGAGTATTTATAGTTATTAAAGCCCACAGAGTTCTTTTTTGGGGAGATAACACAAATAGGATCATTTTGGTGCCACCGTTTAGATTCTGACCCTGGTAAAAATAATATCTTGGAAACATAGTCTCCCGTCAGAATCTTGAAGCACACTGGTCAGAAATTCTTGGGCAAGCCTTATGGCGATCCGTTAGAATGCTGACGGTTGCCATAATTTTGCAAGTTATGGTGATCTTCACAAAATTCTTACGATTGCCATATCTTTTTGCAATTGGCCACAAAATTGGCTGCAAAATGAGAGCTATTCTCAGCCATCATCATACTCATCTAGCCAAACCATCAGCGTTTGATATCAATTTGTTGGGATCGAAATAACATGATGCATGCAGAAACTAACAATACAAAGCTTGGTGAACGATAAATCATGACGACAAAAGAAAAATATACTAAACTAAGCATAATAGTTTACAATGGTTTGATCAATTGATCTACATATGATAAAACTAATATAAAAGAAGAAAAAACTGTCGAGAGAAAAATCTCCCCCTAACCAAAACTCTTTAATGACTACATTGTGGATATTTTTTGTTGTCGTGTTCTTGTGAGAAGTAGAGATCCTTAATTTATAGATGTGCAAAACTTGTCTTCCAAGAAAATGACAGGACATATTAACGAGATTTAATCCTTTTAGGAGTCTTTTTCATTCCTTCAGGAAAGAGAGTCATAATAGATTAGAAATTCAGAACAAAATCGTAACACAATTTGTAAGGTTATGACAGTCCAAAGACACTCTTAACGTGATCAAATATTGCCGGGCATCGGCTTTGGGCAAGTCCGTACTATTTTTTTCAAAAGACACCACACCATTAGAAGTATCTTGACATGTTATATTTAGCTTCTTTTTCTTATCAATATTCAAAGTGACACTTTATTTGCACTCCCAACATGAACTATCCTGAAAACTTCACTCTGTTGTTATTCAAGTATTAAACCTTTTGTTAGTGTCCACATTCCATCTAAATCATTACTCTGTATCAACTTAGCAATACATAAGTGCCACATTTGTGCCATTACATATATTTCCATTATGCTGTTATTATATTCAGCAGTTACGATCACTTAGAAATCAGAGTTTCAACATTGCGATGAGAAAGAATATCTCTCATGCTCCTGGGACTATTTTTTCTCGCTTGATCTCATTAATCAAATCAGTATCATATCAAACCATGATTTGGAGGTTTTGTGATATCTTTCAGATATATTGACAATTGAGTTTCAACTACATAGAGACACAACGCATTCAGTTTCAACTTATTCCTTTTTCATCAAATATATCAATTTACTTTTAATTTATATACACCGAGTAAATATTTTTTATACTACAATTGTTTTTTTTTTTTTTTAAAGGGAGGATTGCTTGCAACTTTTGAGCGGTTTATCTGTAGTGTGGAAGACTATGTTCAAGATTCCTTTCACGGTCTGAACATCTAAAAAAGATATACTATTCCTTTTTTGTTTAAGCATTCGATATATATAACTCGCCCAACTAACTAATTCGGTTTCTCTCCAGGAACTACTTTATTTAGAGCTTCTTCGTTCTCAGGACTCAAACTCGAGACCTCTTCTTAAAGATGAACAGATTCCAATCATCCCATCACACAATTGAAACGTTTAGGTCAAAGAAAGAGAATTGTCAAGATCCAATTTTTCAGGAAATATTTTCCAAAGAAAATTGTCACGACCCGAAATTCCCACCATCGGAATCGTGATGGCGTCTAACGTTGAACCCGCTAGACAAGCCAATAGTCTGAAAGAAATACTACATATGTTTCTAAAGTACAAGAATCAGAAATGAAATGAAATAAGGAATGGGACGCCAAGGCCTACGGACGCCTGCCGGTCTACCTCAGTGTCTCCGGTGTACTGAAGGATACTCCCTCGATCAGTGTCCACAAGGTCCGGTACCATGATCTGCACAACGTAAAGAAGTGCATGTGTAGTATCAGTACAACCGACCACATGTACTGTGTAAGTACCGACCCTAACCTCGAAGTAGTGACGAGGCTAGGACACGACAAACAATATCACTTGTGCAGTTTAAATAAAATATAACAGAAATAACGGCAGGAAATAAGCAATTAAGAGCAACAATCGGGGGAAATACATACTAGGGAAAAAGGGGTAGCAAATACTGAAATGACAGAACGAAGCAGCAGTTCAAATATCAAAAATAACAACGAGGATTAACAACACGAAATAACAAGTGCAAAGAAACGGCACGACATGTCCCCTCGTGCTAAAGTATCATAAACACGACACAGAATGTCCCCTCGTGCATAAAACATCACAAATCACGGCACGAAATGTCCCCTCGTGCATAAATATCATCAACACGGCACAGAATGTCCCATCGTGCATAAAAAAACATAACATGGCACAGAATGCCCCCTCGTGCATAAATATCAACAATACGGCACAGAATGTCCCCTCGTGCATAAATATCAATCACACGGTACGGAATGTCCCCTCGTGCATAAATAAACATAAACACGGCACAAAATGTCCCCCCGTGCATAAATAACATAAACATGGCACGGAATGTCCCCTCGTGCATAAGTAACATAAACATGGTACGGAATGTCCTCAGACATAAATAACATAAACATGGTACGGAATGTCCCCTCGTACATAAATAACATAAACATTGCACAGAATGTCCCCTTGTGCATAAATATAAAAAATAACAGTTTGGTAAGAAAATCAACAATAAGTAACTATAAATGCAAAGAAATAATCAACGAAAATAATATCGTCCCGGCAAGGGACACAACTATAACCAATCCTACACAAGTGTATAATTTAACAAAAAATCTCTCAACCGCTCAAGTACTCAACAGTGTTCACAACCAAGAATTTTCCTCAAACGAATAACTACCAAATCGATATTAAATCCATAACACAATAAACCTCAATGAAAATCACATAATTGCTCATATTCGACTCACGGGCATGCTTGAACACAACATATAGGTACTCGTCACCTCACCTATACATTGGACATGGAATAAACACGTAACAAATAAGACTCAACACCTATTTCCTCAAGCTAAGGTTAAGCCAAACACTTACCTCGATGCCACGAACACAATTCAAATCTCAACTACCGCTTTACCTCTTGATTCCACCACCAACTCGCTCATATCTAGCCACAAGTTACTTAATTATATCAATAAATGTTAAATGAATCAATTCTAATGCATGGAAATGATTTTTTTAAAGTTTCCCTCAAAAAGTCAAAAATCGACCCCGGGCCCGCTCGGTCCAAACCCGAAATTCGGACCAAAACCCGATTATCCATTAACCCCCGAGCCCGGATATATAAATAGTTTTGGAATCCGATCTCAATTTGAGGTCTAAATCCCCAAATTTCAATATTCTTAGGTTTTACCCAAAATTCCCAATTCCACCATGAAAACCCTAGATTTTAGGATGAAATCTTGTAAAAAGAATTTAAGGAGTAAAGAAAATGAGTTAGAAATCACTTACTAATGTTTTGGAGAAGAAAGAGTGTTTGGAAAATCGCCTCTCACCTTTTTAGGATTTTGAAAAATAAAAAATAACTGAAAATCCCATTTAAATATACCCCCTCAGGGCCCACCACGGACTGCACAAAAAGGAAGTGCGTCCGCACAAGTAAAAACAAACAAAAAAGTGAAGAAAGCAAGGAAAAATAACTGCAGTGACATGCTTTAGTATCTTGCTCATAACGTTCTCTACAGATGTCCAAATTACGTTATCTTTACATTTCTGGAAACTAGACACGATGGGCTACAACTTTCGTTTTTGAATCATCTCAAAATTTCTTGTAGATCAAAAGATATAGTCCTCCGAAGTCAGACCAGTGGTCCAGCTTCATCACCGTGGACCGCACAAAAATGACCGCGGCCGCGAATGCCCTTAGTGCGGTCAGCACAAAAAGGACCGCGGACCTCGGTGGTGGGTTCAAAGATTTGACTTCTCTGACCTACAACAGCTATGTTTTAAGCCTAAAAACATCCCGGGACCTATCCGAAACTCACTCGAGCCCTCGGAACTTCAAACCAAATATGCACACAACCTTGAAAACATCCTACAGACTTATTCGTGTAATCAAATCACCAAAATAACATCATAAACATCGAATTAAACCCCAAAATCAATGAAATTTCTCAAAATTTCTTTAAACACCAAATTTTGCATTTTAGGTACGAATCACGTCAAATGGATTCTGTTTCTTACCAAACTTTACAGACAACACATATAAGTCATATCGAACTTGTACCGGGATCCGGAACCATAATACGGGCCCGATACCACAGGTTTCACATAACATTTCACTTTTTAAAAAAACCTTTATATTTTTCAGAAAATAATTTCTTTTAAAAATTCATTTCTCGGACTTGGGACCTCGGAATTCGATTCCGGGCATACGCCCAAGTCACATATTTTCCTACGGACCCTCCGGGACAATCAAATCACAGGTCCGGGTCCGTTTACCAAAAATGTTGACCAAAGTCAACTTTATTCACGTTTCTAATACAAAATTATCATTTTTATCAGTTTCTCACATAAAGGCTTTCCAGCTACACGCCCGGGCTGCGCATGCAAATCGAGGCGAGATAGAAGAAGGCTCTCATGGCCTCGGAACACAGGATTAGCTAGAAATACACGGGATGACCTTTTGGGTCATCACAATCTCCACCTCTAAAACAAATATTCGTCCTCGAACGAACATATAAAGGTACCTGAATCGGGGAAAAGATGGGGATATCGGCTCCGCATATCGGACTCGTACTCCCAGGTAGCTGCCTTAACAGGCTGACCTCTCCACTGAACACGGACCGAAGGATAACTCTTCAATCTCAACTGACAAACCTGCTGGCTTAATACGGCTACCGGCTCCTCCTCATAAGTCAAACCCTAGTCAACTACATGAGAGGGATCGACAATATACTTCCGAAGCATAGATACATGAAACACCGGATGCACGGCTGATAAACTCGGTGGTAAAGCAAGTCTGTAGGCCACCTCTCCTACCTTATCAAGAATCTCAAAGGGACCAATGTACTTAGGGCTCAACTTGCCCTTCTTTCCGAACCTCATCACGCCCTTCATGGGCGACACCCGAAGTAATACCCGGTCTCCTATCATAAAGGCCAAATCACGAACTCTGCGGTCTGCATAACTCTTCTGCCTGGACTGAGCTGTACGAAGCCTATCCTAAATGATCTTCACCTTATCCAAGGCATCCTGAACTAACTCTGAACCCAACAACCTAGCCCCTCCCGGCTCAAACCACCAGACTGGCGACCGACACCGCCTACTATACAACGCCTCATAAGGAGCCATCTGAATGCTCGACTGATAGTTGTCGTTGTAAGCAAACTCAGCTAAAGGCAAAAACTGGTCCCATGAACCTCCAAAGTCAATGACACATGCCCGCAACATATCCTCCAAGATCTGAATAGTACGCTCGGACTGTCCGTCCGTCTGAGGATGAAACGTTGTGCTCAACTCCACCCGTGTGCCCAACTCACACTGAAATACTCTCCAGAAATGGGAGGTAAACTGAGTACCTCAGTCAGAAATAATGGACACGGGCACACCATGCAAACGAACAATCTCCCTGATGTAGATCTTTGCCAACTTCTCCGAAGAATACGAAACTGATACAGGAATGAAGTGTGCTGACTTGGTCAGTCTATCCACAATGACCCACACCACATAAAACATCCTCTGAGTCCGCGGGATTCCAACTACGAAATCCATGGTGATACGCTCCTACTTCAACTCGGGATGCTCACTCTGCTGCATCAAACCACCGGGTCTCTGGTGCTCGTACTTAACCTGCTAACAGTTCAAGTGCCGAGCTACATATGCCACAATATCTTTCTTCATCCTCTGCCACCAATAATGCTACCGCAAATCCTGATACATCTTTGCGGCGCCCGGATGAATGGAATACCGGGACGTATGGGCCTCCTGCGATATTATCTCACGAATCACATCAACATCAGGCACACAAATACGACCCTGCACCCTCAAGACTCCATCATCATCAACCGTAACCTACTTGGCACTTCCGTGTCGAACCGTATCCCTAAGGACACATAAATGACGATCATCATACTGCATGTGCCGAATACGATCAAACAATGAAGAACGACCACGGTATAAGCCAAAACACTGCCAGTCTCTGAAACATCCAATCTCATGAACCGATTGGCTAAAGCCTGAACATCTAAAGCAAGCGGTCACTCCCCGACCGGTATATAAGCAAGACTACCCATGCTGGCTGACTTCCGGCTCAAAGCATCGGCCACCACATTGGCCTTCCCCAGATGATATAGAATGGTAATGTCATAGTCTTTCAACATCTCCAACCATCTTCTCTGCCTCATATTAAACTCTTTCTGCTTGGATAGATACTACAAACTCTTATGATTCGTGAACACCTCACAAGACACACCATACAGATAATGCCTCCAAATCTTCAACGTATGGAATAGCTGCTAACCTTAAATCATGAACTGGATATTTCTTCTCACGAACCTTCAACTGACGTGAAGCATAAGCTATAACCTTGCCATCGTGCATCAACACTGCACCAAGTCCAACCCGTGAAGCATCACAATACACAGTATATGGCCTTGATCCTGAGGGAAAAATCAACACAGGTGCCGTGGTCAAGGCTGTCTTGAGCTTCTGAAAGCTCGCCTCACACTCATCTGACCACCTAAACTGGGCACCCTTCTGAGTCAACCTGGTCATCGGGGCTGCAATAGATGACAATCCCTCTACAAACCGGCGATAATAACCCGCTCGGCCCAAGAAGCTCCTAATCTCCGTAGCTGTAGTGGGTCTAGGCCAGCTCTTAACTGCCTCTATTTTCTTAATAGTTGTTCATAAGGCTGGCAGGTGGGTCGGGCCTGACCCGGGACCGGACCGGGCTCGCGGCCCATATGGACTTATGGGCTAAACGGGTCGGCCCGTGGTGGGTCTGGTCTTGGCGGGCTTCAGAGACCATATGGGTCGGGCCTTAGGATTGGAACCGTGAGCCCGTTTAGCCCGGGACTGGCAGGCGGGCGTGGGCTGGTTCATCCGGGCCCAACGGGCCCAACGGTTAGAAAAATGTTACAAAAAATATTTAAAAAATGGCCAACGGTCAAAATTTTAAAATCTATCCGTTGGCCCCTTAAATTAGCTGTTTGGCATTTGTAAAAATAGTCATTTGGCCCCCAAACTTTTTTTTAACCCCAAACATTTTATAATTACACTTTTTCCCTATTCTCAACTATAAATACCCCCTCATTCTTTCATTTTTACTCACAAAATCATCAATCTCTCTCTAATTTCTTCTATAATTGCTTACTTTATTATTGCAATTTGTGAAAAAATGTGAAGTTGGTGAATTGAAGTATTCAAGTTTTCAACATTATACAATTTTTAAGAAGTTGTTCGTCAATCCGGTAAGCTCGTTCCAACTCTTAAGTTTTAATATTATAGTTTTGTTTGTTTAATTTGTTTTCCTTATAATTAATTTGGACTTTTCTTTGAAAAAATGTTTGGTGGTAAGAGAAAATCTAAAATTGGTGAATCTAGTAGGCAAGCTACTACTACTCCCCCGGCCCCGGCCCCGGCTCCCCGACCAAGACCTGTTACCCGTCCTCCTCCGCCTGTTATTCTTGATAGTGATAACCCTTGTTTTTAATTTATCGATAGTCAATTTATACATGATCCCAGGCTCACAATTAAATGAGGAATATATGAATGCTCTTTATGGTAATCCAACTATCGATGAAAATGATGAGGAAAATGTTGATTTAGATGAAACGCAACCGGATTTAGATGATACACCTACTAGTCATGCTGCTAACCAAACTGATAATAATCCAAATGATGCCCCGGCTGACCCTCTTGTAGTAACCCCTACTTTTAATAGAAAACCTTTTAAACAGAGCGAAACATCTCTTGTTTGGCACTTTTTTACTCAACTAAGAGATCAAAATAAGGCTAAGTGTAAAACTTGTGGGCTCTTGATGGCTCATAAATTTACTGGAGAACGTGGCGGTACGGGTAGTTTGACTAGAGACATACTTAAACACCCTAATGATAAAGTTAGATATCCTCAAATAAAAGCTAGGCAAGAGGGGACAAGTGTAGGTACTCAGGTTAACCCTAGTACCGGGTCAAATCTAGTTCAACCGGGAATTAACACTGTTACCGGTGGCATTTTATATTACGATCCAAATAAAGATCGTGAAGAATTGGCAAAAATGGTTACTGTTATGTGCTTACCATATAGTTTTCCCTCTAACCCTCACTTTGTCCATTATATTAGAAGAATTTTTAATCCTACTTATAAAGGATGGCCTGGCACAACCATAAAGGCTGATATTTATACATATAAACATGAATATGAACAATATTTGCGCTATTTATTTACTCATATTAGTAATCGCATTTCTATTACTACTGATATTGGTAAGAGTGGTAATGACTGTGATTATTTAACTGTTACCACTCATTGGGTTGATGATGAATGGATAATGCAAAAGCGCATTATTGCTTATAGAATAATTACTTCAAGTCACACAGGTAAGTTTATTGCTAAGACAGTTGCAGATATTTGTAGATATTTTTGCATTAGAGTTAAAATAATGGCAGTTTCAATGGATAATGCTTCTAGTAACACTAATTCTATAGGAATTCTTACAACTACACTAAATCCTGCATTTAGTAATATTTTCCATGTTAGATGTATTTGTCATATTTACCATTTAATCGTCGGTGATGGTCTGAAAACTTTAAATGTTGAAATTGCAAAGGTTAAATTCACTCTTCATTGGCTTTTTTATGCAAACCGTAGAAGTAGAGTTAAAGAATATTATAAAAAATGTGATGAATTTGGCCTTAGAGAAAGAAAGGTTCCTAAACCTTGTCCGACTAGATGGAATTACTTGTATGAAAGTTTAGTTGTTGCATATGAATATAGAAACCCAATAAGCGCAACGTATAATGCTCGTGTTGGTGGTGATGATGATGATGATGATGATCACCTTACAAATCAAGATTGGGCTAATGTTAAAATTCTTCTAGATTTTTTAGAACATTTTCATGTTGCTACAAATGAATTATATGGGCAATATTATGCTACTATTTCTAACTGTTTAGTTTATATTTCAGCACTTGCAGAATTATTTACTCAATTTTCAGAGGGTGGGGTAATTTACCAATGTGCTATTGAGGATATGAAAGCTAAGTTTAAAAAATATTTTTTTTCTATCCCCCTCTTTATGGTGTTGCAGCCATGTTAAATCCTACCATGAAAATAGGAGGTCCTCACTATTGGTATACTCAAATTTATAATGCTTTACCACTTTCACCTGCGGAATATGCTACACTTAAAGATGAAAAAAACTCAATTAAATTAAATGCTCAAATAATTTATAATGCTTATCAAATTGCATTAGATCATGCTAGACCAAATGTTCCAACTCCTACCTCGTCTAGTTCGCAATCATCTA
>ML242135.1:1511-18933 GCA_005239495.1 Nicotiana undulata
GAGGGGGGGGGGTAAGGGAGTTAAGAGAGGTAAGAGGGCTAAGAGAGCCACCAGGTTGAGAGTTGGGTCTTGGAACATAGGAACTTTGACTGGGAAGTCTATAGAGTTAGCGAAAAATCTGTGGAAGAGGAAGATTAATATAGCTTGTGTACATGAGACTAGATGGGTAGGAGATAGGGCGCGAGATGCAGACGGGTTTAAACTATGGTTTTCTGCGAGCAAGGGAGCAGGAACGGGGTTGATATTTTGGTTGATAAGGACCTCCGAGATTTAGTGGTGGAGGTTAGGAGAGTGAGTGACATGCTGATGAATATTAAGTTAGTTGTTGGTGGATTTAGTGCGTACGCACCCAAGGCAGCCTTGGATGAGGAAGTCAAGAGGCGTTTCTGGGATGATTTGGATGAGATGGTGCACAATATACCGCACACTGAGAAGCTTTTTATTGGAGGAGATTTCAACATCCACATTGAAGCGACGTTTGGGGGCTATGATGATGTACTTGGTGGTTTCAGTTTTGGAGATAGAAATGGAGGAGGAACTTCACTTCTGGATTTTTCTAGAGCGTTCAATTTGGTGATAGCAAACTCGCATTTACCGAATAAGATGGAACACTTGGTCATATTTCGGATCTCGGTGGCCAAGACCCAGAGTGACTATCTTCTCTGCAGGAGGTTCGATAAAGGTGTTTGCACGGATTGCGAGGTCATCCCATGTGAGAGCCTCACAACCCTTCATAGGCTCCTGGTTATGGACCTTGAGATCACGAGGAAGATGAAGAAGAGGGTGGTATATGGCCAACCTAGATCAAGTGGGGAGCCTTGAATGAAGACAAAGCGAAGGAGTTGGGGTTTATGTTGTTGACTATGGCAGCTTGGATGAGTGGTGGGGATGCGAGATGTGGACCATGACGACACAATGCATTAAGGAAGCTTCCAAAGAGGTCCTAGGGGTCTCAAAGGGTTACAATGGTGGTAGCAACGGAGACTGGTGGTGGAATGGAGTGGTCCAAAGAAAGGTGAACACCAAGAAAGCGGCGTATCTGAAACTAGTGGAAAGCATTGACGAGGAGGAGAAAAGGTCGAATAGGGAGCGGTAAGGAAGGAGGAAAAGTTTGCGGCTACGGCGGCTAAGACTGGAACATTTAATCGTTTATATGAAGCACTTGAGGGTAAAGGCGGGGATAAGAGGTTATTTAGGCTAACCAAGGTGAGAGAGAGAAAGGCCCGTGACTTGGACCAAGTGAAGTGCATCAAAGACGAAGAAGGTAGAGTTTTGTTGGATGAGGCGCATATCCGTCGGAGATGACAAACTTACTTCCATAGTCTCTTGATTGAGGATGGGAATAGAGACATTGTTCTGTATGATTTGGTATCCTCCGAAAGTCATTGCGACCTTGGGTATTGTACGCGGATTAGAGTTGAGGAGGTTGTGGGGGCTATGCGTAAGATGAGCAGGGCCAGAGCGACCGGGCTAGATGAAATCCTGGTGGAGTTTTGGAAGAGTGTGGGCAGGGCGGGTTTGGAATAGCTTACCAGGTTATTCAATGTCATTTTTAGGACGAAAAAGATGTCCGAAGAGTGGAGATGGAGCACAATGGTTACTGTGTACAAGAATAAGGGTGATATCCAAAATTGCAACAACTATCGGGGTATTAAGCTGCTTAGTCATACTATGAAGTTGCGGGAGAGGGTGGTGGAGCTAAGGGTAAGGAGAAGGATGTCTATTTCCGAGAACCACTTTGGGTTTATGCCAGGGCGTTCGACTACGGAAATCATTCACCTTGTTAGGAGATTGATGGAACAATATAGGGAGAGGAAGAGGGGCTTGTATATGGTGTTCATCGATCTAGAAAAGGCTTACGATAAAGTCCCGAGAGAGGTTCTGTGGAGATGTTTGGAGGCTAGAGGGGTACCTGTGGCCTACATTAAGGTGATTAATGACATATGTTAGGACGATGGGAGGGGTCTCAGACCATTTTACGATCATGATGGGGTTGCATCAGGGGTCGGTACTCAACCCTTTTTTGTTTGCGCTGGCGATGAACGTACTGACTCGCCACGTCAAGGGGAGGTGTCGTGGTGCATATTATTTGCGGATGACATTTTTTTGATTGACGAGATGCGAGATGGTGTCAACACGAGATTAGAGGCGTGGAGACAGACCCTGGATTCTAAAGGTTTCAAGCTGAGCAGAACCAAGACAAAATACTTTGAGTGTAAGTTTAGTGGTGCTACTCAGGGAGTGGAAGGGGAGGTGAGGATGGATTCACAAGTCATCCCTAGGAGGAGGAGTTTTAAGTACCTTGGGTATATTATACAGGGGGGTGGAGATATTGATGAAGATGTCACACATCGTATTAGGGCGGGATTGATGAAATAGAAACTTGCTTTCGATGCTTTGTGTGACAAAAAAGTACTACCAAAACTTAAAGATATGTTATAGAGCGGTGGTAAGACCAGTTATGTTGTATGGGGCTGAGTGTTGGTCAATCGAGAGCTCTCACGTCCAGAAGATGAAGTTATTAGAGATGGGGATGTTGAGATTGATGTGCAGGCACACCAGATTAGATAGGATTCAGAATGTAGTTATTCGGGACAAGGTGGGTGTGGCCCCTGATCACACTCAACTGTGTCTATTAAAAGACTAAGCGGGCGTTGCAAATATAATCCGGGGTATTATGCTCAGAGTCAAATCCTACAGGGAATTAACGTATCAATTGAAGTCTTTAGAGTACTAAATTCTCACTAGTCAACTTCCTCAAACTTTGTGAATATTACTTGGTGTTGTTTTTACTACTACAGCTGACCAGAATTAATAAAACTAAGATTAACTAACAAGAAGTTGTAAACAATTGGATTAAAGGTCTAAGATTATGGTTTCCCCCGTTGTTGATTTCCCTTATTGTATATTTCCTATAGCTTTGACTTAGTTATATCTATCAATCATGAACCCTACAGTTATCATAAATCTCTCCCAAGTAATTATGATAATTTACTAGACGCACTTTGCCAAGTTACACTAGCTAGATTTCATTACAGTTCACTTTAGATTGCACCCGGGGTATCGTTATCCCTAATCCAACCTCTAAACCCTCGGTTATGACTCTCGCCTATACTCCGGGAGTGGTGTTGTTCAAATAAATACCTAAATATGCACTCTCTCTCAAGTAGATACATACTAAATAGGAACAGCTAATTGAGGGCCCTTCAATTAACTACAACAAAAACGTAGTTTGAACAAATAGACATTAACAACCAAATCAAAACTATATTAATATATCAACGAGTTCATCCCCAACGGGTTCCACCAACAACCTTAGAACAAGGAAATTAGCTACTCATGCTTTAGAATAACAAAACCCCAAAATAATTCATAATACTCAAAAATAGAGATGAAAAGAAGAAGAATTAAAGATCTAATTGTTGATTCTCTTCTCACAATGAGTTTGCCTCCTAATTGATGCTAAGAATAGACTTCTTTCCCTCTTGGGCGGATTTACAAAGCTTATATAGGGTTTTGGCAAATAAATCTCGTGTTTTGCACTTAAGTCCTCGAATTTCCAGAATTTTCAGCTTTCGCCCGCGGTCGCGGCAGGGGCGCGGCACGACCGCTGTTGGCTTTATTATTGCCTTAAATCACTGACTTCCACCGCGGTCGCGGTGGACTCTTTTTCAGCCAACTTTGACTCTTTTCCTTGTGCAATCCAATGGGTATTCTTTGATCGGCCTCAAACTTCCGTAATTGACTCCAAATTGCTCCAAAGTTCTCTTCTCTTGAAATATATCCTGCAAAGCACGGAAAACACTAATAAGAGCATTTTGTTATCAATATTTACTTTAAAAATATCATAAAATGTGGTTCATTAGGGGCTCAACTATAGTCTAATTCACCTATTATCAACACCCCATACTTAAACCTTTGCTCGTCCTTGAGCAGCTAAACCACACTCTAAGGCCTAATCATCTCAAGCATTACCCTTTGGTGTCACACCCTGTCATTTTACAAGTAACAACCTCAGTTGTGTAACATCTACGCCTCAAGTGGAGACTCTATATGCCATGCCACACTTTTACTTCCTCAAAGTACTCTATATAGAGGTTAAGATTTACCTTTTCTTCATGCATTACATGCCCTCACATCACACAATTAAGAGAAGTTCCACAAAAGATAAGATCAAGAATAGCAGGAACTTTAAAATTGAAAGAATTCACACACTCTCAACAAAGAACATTCATATGCCTCACTGACACGCCTAAGCTTGCCCGTAGTGTAATACTCTACTAATCGAGTCTATTCAGTCTAAGATCAATAGGTCTTTATTTGGTTGTAATGTAGGCTAAGGGACGGGTAGGATACATTTGGTTATAGTGATTAACCTTCCTAAGCACTTTTAATACATTTACATCAACATTCAGCCCATTTTCATTGTTGGCCAGCATTTTCACCACACTTTGCTTCACCATTACCCCAATCTTTTCAGGTGCAACTTTCTCTTTTGTTTTTCTAAGTGGTTTTCACTTTTGCATTTTATTTCCTTTTCATTTTTCACCTTTCATCCTATTCCTTCTATTTCTCTTTTCAAACCAAACCACCACCCCACACTTTTACTTTTACACATTTTTCAACACTTCAAGTGCTCATGGGCGGTACAAGGTTCAAACAGACAAGCTATTCAAACAACTGAGTATGGTTCGTTATGTGGTTATCAAAGAACAGGATTATAAGCTCAAAGGAGTTAACTATGGTTAATTGCTTTCAGGTGGAGAGAAAAAAATCTATGTCTGGCTTAACAAAGAAATGCCTATATCCTTTCTAAGACTGAGCAAACTTCTATTTCGTTTTGTACACACACAGGGCAAGTTCTAGGTATCAAATGAAAATACAGAATATGATGCGCCAATAACTCACACGCACATGGCACATAATCCCATCCAAATTGGTTCATCAACACACTCACAAGATTACTCAAGTCAGTTACAGTGTGCAAAATTAAGGCATTATCCAAGAGTCCACAAATGAGCCTAAGCGTCACACCCTCGAGTTTGTTTTGATTTTCAGGTGTAACAAAAAGAAAAACCTAACTACACCCGGTTCAAGATAAACCCTTGGAAAAGAACCGTGGTCAAAATAAAAACCCAAGGGGGAGTTACTACACTACCTAAAATAAAAAATAAAAAATCTTTTTGGTATTTTCTTTAGACTAACTTCCCTCAAGAAGACTGTCTAAGTGGTCCGTCATCAGGAAGAGTCCTTACATTTTCAATTTTTTTTAAGGTTTCGACTCAGTGCCCTCAAGAGACCCGTCGGAAGGTGTCCATCTTTGGGCCAAGCCGACTAAAAGAACACAACTAAACCAATTATATACACAAAAACAAAACAACAAATTCACCTATACAACAACAACAATTAAGTCCCCCACCCCACACATAAAAAATTGGCATTCCCCCATGTCAATTAGCAATTAAAGTACAAAGGGGTAAGGAGACTTCACTGGTGCTCAGTCAGAGTCAGAAACAGTGGAAGGGTCCACATAGCAGGCCCTCCCTAAAGCGCGGAACCACGCCATGAAGCTCTTCTCCGACCTAGCCTGGCGGGTGGACATAGCATCCATCCGGACATGAATGGCATACACATAGGAGCGCAAGCCAGCTACATCGTCCTCCAGAGTTGACAACCTGGGACCAGACCGGGACTGAGAGGGACCGACCCTATCATGGGACCTCCGAGGTGGTGCAGCAGGAGGAATGATCTCGTCCTCGTCATCAATCTCTATGGGTGCTGCAACATCTTTGCCCACAATGATCTTCCCAGCTATGAACGGGGCTTTCTTTTACAGTTTACCATCCCCGGGCCTGTCGGGAACATTAGCCATCCTGCACAATTGCGTCACGAGGGAAGGGAAGTAAAGCCCTTTTGTCAGCTCAGGCGACCTGATAAACATCTCATCGCAAATTACCCAGGCTATATCAAAGTCCATCCCATTTACAAAGCACCAGACCATCACTGCCCGAGGACCATTAACATCAGTGGTGTTGCTGGTGGGTAAGAAGCGGCTGCAGATCACCATAAACCAGCACTTAGTCTCCCAGGTGAAAGAATTAGAGTTCAGAGTGATGTTCTCCTTCACCCAATAGGCCTCCCTCCTAGACAGATGGACTCTACTAGCATTGGCCAGTTGACTGGTGGAGCCTGGTAGGTCTGATAATAATTGATATCTCCTGTGAAGGACGACATCCTATAAGCCCGTCGTATAGCAGCCACAGAGGCATCCAATGTCATCCTCCTGACAGTAACTGACCGGCACATATGTTCCGGGCAGTTCGCATAGAACTCACGGACCATCATAATATTTGCTTCCTCCGGTTCCTCAAATAATATGTCCAACTGGCGCCTTTGGTTTTCATCGAACATAGCTGGGTTTTCAATTTGTAAGGCGACACTTTCTATTAGCACCTCATGTACCAATTTTTTATCAGACTTGGCCGCAAACTGGTCCTCAGCTTCTTTGGACTCGAATCGGGATGAATCAAAGTGACTCGTCCCCTTAGTGTTTCGGCGCTTGCGAGGTGCCATGATACCTGCGATAAATGAGAGACAAAAGTTAGAGGGTGCCCAAAAAGCATGCCTATCGGGTGATTACTCAGACTTCACCACCCCAATGGTCACAACACAACCCAAACTTGCCCAATGGGGCCAATTTACAAATACTAAGTGGGCATAATTGTTAACAAAGATACATTGGCCCCAGTTATACTACATTGTCCCCAAATTGCAACACAACGGACACATATTAGCCCCCCATATAGAGTCAATCCTCCCAATCTTTCAACACAGCTGACCCACATAGGCCCCCAAATGGAGTAATGTCTCCCAACGTTCTACACAATTGACCCACATTGTCCCCCATATAGATTAATTCTTCCCAAACCATCAACACACATGCATCGACACACAACCCCACCACACAAAAAGCTACCACCATTGTTAATCAAGCCCCAACAATGACAAATCAACCCAAAGGAGGCACACACACCATTCAACAAGTAAAACGTGGTTGGGAACTACCATTACAAAATAATATACAAGATCTACTATAACAATAACAAACTAAAAAGAAAAAAAAATTAAAGAGTAGAAGAGAAAGAGAGAAACTTACCTTAAAGAAGAGGGAGAAGACAACAATGGGGGATGAGAGAGGAGGGAGGGAGAAGAGAGGAGAGGGGGAGTTAAAGTAGGAGTGCTTGTGGGAAGGGGAAGAGGAGGGAGGGAGAAGAGAGGAGAGGGGAAAAGAATGGGGGCGTTTGATTTCTTTGAGGGGAGAGGGAGAGTTGGAGTGGGGGAGGGAATGAAGGGAATACGGGGGAAAGTGGGGGTAATGGGTCGGGTAGGGTTTTAAAAAAATGAAATAACAAGAAAAGAGAAAATAATTAAAAAGTTGCAGAAAACGTACCTGGACAGGCATTGGCCCGCCGCAGTCGCGCCGCCGGGCCGCGGTCACGGGGAGATTCAGAGAGGTCATTTCACCGCGGTCGCGGGAGATTAAGAGGGCATGTTTCACCGCGGTCGCGGTGAGATTCAGAGGGGTCATTTTACCGCGGTCGCACCGCATTCCACCGCGGCCGCGGGAGATTCAAAGGAGTCCTTTCACCGCGGGCGCGCCGCGTTTCACCGCGGGCGCGCCGCGTTTCACCGCGGCCAGGGTGACGGACGTACGAGAAATTTTGGCCTGGTTTAGAAGGGTACTTTGTTTTAACCTTGTTTTCACCTCCAAGGATTAAAAAAAACTTGTCAGACTTAACTACATCAATTTCTACATAATAAAAAGAGAAAACACTACCATCATGGGTTGCCTCCCACGCAGCGCTTGATTTAACGTCGCGGCCTATCGGCCATACAATGATGGCATTGTGGATCTCATTCGTATTCCAGGTTTTTTGGACAAAGCGACACGACGAGTACAACAATCAATGGGTTGCCTCCCACGCAGCGCCTGATTTAACGTCGCGACACGACGCAGACTTAGCGCATTTAAGGCTCGCTCAACCTCTGTGGTTCAAAGAGATGCACCACATACAATTCTTTAGTTTCATCCATTCCCACATACAGTTTGAATCGTTTTCCATTAACCTTGAAGGCTCTGGACCCATCTTCAGTTGCTATCTCTACAGCCCCAGAGGGGAACACTTCGACCAATTTAAATGGCCCGGACCATCGAGACTTAAGCTTACCAGGAAACAGTCTCAACCTTGAATTATACAGTAACACCTTGTCTCCGGGTTTGAAATTTCTGTCCACAATGTGCTTGTCATGCAGCCTCTTCATTCTCTCCTTGTATAGCTTCGTGCTCTCAAATGCTTGATATCGGAATTCCTCCAACTCATGCAGCTCTGTAAGTCAATTTTCCCCAGCAGCATCAAGGTCCATGTTTAATTGCTTTAGTGCCTACCAAGCTCGATGTTCTAGTTCCACAGGGAGGTGACAGGCCTTCCCAAATACCAACTTGTACGGTGACATGCCAATTGGTGTTTTGAATGCAGTCCTATAGGCCTAGAGTGCATTGTCAAGCTTTTTTGCCCAATCAGTTCTTGTGGCGTTTACAGTTTTAGTTAGCACACTCTTGGTCTCACGGTTTAAGACTTCCACCTACCCGCTTGTTTGAGGGTGATACGGGGTTGCCACCTTATGACGCACATCATACTTAGCCAGCAGCTTCTCAAATACACGATTGCAAAAGTGCGTGCCCCGTCACTAATGATGGCTCTTAGAATCCCGAACCGGGTGAATATATTCTTCTTCAAGAACCCCACCACCACTCTTGCATCATTGGTGGGGAACGCCGCGGCTTCCACCCATTTAGACATGTAATCTACAGCAACAAGTATGTACTTATTGCCATAGGAATTGACGAAGGGACCCATGAAATCAATCCCCCATACATCAAACACCTCAACTTCTTGAATTGGGTTCATTGGCATCTCATGTCGACGGGATATGTTTCCCGTTATTTGGCACTCGTTAATTCCCTTCACCCATTGGTGAGCATCCTTGAAAATTGTTGGCCAGTAGAAACCGGTCTCTAGCACCTTTGCTGCTTTCCGAACTCCTCCAAAATGTCCTCCATATGGTGACGCGTGACAAGCCTGCAAAATAGAAAATTGTTCTATCTCGAGGACGCATCTCCAGATCATGTTATCAATGCAGATTCTAAACAAATGGGGTTCGTCCCAATAATAATTGCGGCAGCCACGATAAAATCGTTTCTTTTGAATAGATGAGAGTTCATAGGGTTCAATGCCTCTGGCCAGGTAGTTTGCAATATCTGCATACCATGGTACATCTTCCACACTTGTGGCTAGCAGCTACTCATCTGGAAAGGTTTCCGGAATATCTTCAGACTCAATCACATTTTCAGCACCTTCAAGTCGTGACAAATGGCCAGCAACTTGGTTCTCCGTTCCCTTGCGGTCACGAATCTCCAAGTCAAACTCTTGAAGAAGCAGCACCCAATGAATTAGGCATGACTTAGACTCTTTCTTATCGACCAAGTACCGAATAGCTGCGTGATCAGTGTAAACGATCACCTTCAACCCGATCAAGTAAGACCTGAACTTGTCAAAGGCGAACACAACAACCAACATCTCTTTTTTCAGTTACCGTGTAATTCAGCTGAGCTCCACTCAAAGTCCTGCTTGCGTAGTAAATTGGGTGCATTACCTTTTCTTTGTGCTGACCCAACACGGCTCCCACATCGTAGTCACATGCATCACACATGAGTTCAAACGGTTGCTCCCGGTCGGGGGCAACTATAATTGGTGTTGTGACTAACCGCTTCTTCAGTTCGTCAAAAGCCACCCTGCAATTATCAGAAAATACAAATGGGTTATATTTTTCGAGCAACTTACAAAGGGGGTTGGCAATCTTGGAAAAGTCCTTGATGAATCGCTGGTAGAATCCGGCGTGCCCCAGGAAGCTATGAATAGCTTTGACTGAAGTGGGAGGTGGAAGTTTTTCGATCACATCGACTTTGGCTCTGTCCACCTCAATACCTTTACTCGACACTAAGTGCCCCAAGACGATCCCTTCTTGTACCATGAAATGGCACTTCTCCCAATTCAGCACTAGATTCGTCTCGATGCACCTCTTCAAGACACGGGTTAAGTTCTCTAGGCACTCATCGAATGAATTCCCCACCACTGAGAAATCATCCATGAAGACCTCCATAATATCTTCCGCCATGTCTGTGAAGATGGCCATCATGCACCGTTGGAATGTTGCAGGTGCATTACAGAGACCAAATGGCATCCTCCTGAAAGCAAACACCCCTTAGGGGAGTGTAAAAGAGG
This sequence comes from Nicotiana undulata, assembly GCA_005239495.1. Taxonomy (NCBI): domain Eukaryota; kingdom Viridiplantae; phylum Streptophyta; class Magnoliopsida; order Solanales; family Solanaceae; genus Nicotiana; species Nicotiana undulata. The sequence continues at coordinate 11,855 of ML242135.1, forward strand.
TCTTTTCCCTATCCTCCGTTGCAATAGAAATCTGGTTGTACCCCGAGTACCCGTCAAGGAAACAAAAGTGAGACTTCCCTGCTAGCATGTAGAGCATCTGATCAATGAATGGAAGTGGGAAGTAGTCTTTGCGGGTGGCAAGGTTCAACTTTTTGTAGTCCATGCATATTCTCCAACCCATGACGGTTCTTGTGGATATCAATTCATTTTTATCATTCTTTACCACCGTCATGCCACCCTTCTTTGGGACACACTGCACTGGGATAACGCACCTGCTGTCACAGATGGGGAAAATGATTCCCGCATCTAACCACTTTATGATCTCCTTCTTCACCACTTCCTTCATGTTCGGGTTCAAGCGCCTTTGGTGTTCCCTGGAAGGTCTGTGTCCCTTTTCCAGGAGAATCTTGTGCATGCAATAAGCCGGGATGATCCCCTTGATATCTGCCATGGTCAAACCAATGCTAGTCTTACACTTAGAGAGCACCTGTAGTAACTGCTGTGCCTGCACATCTAACAAACTAGATGAGATAATAACAGGTAGTGTAGAATTAGGGCCTAGAAATGCATACCTGAGATGAGTTGGCAGTGGCTTCAATTCTAACTTGGGTGGTTCTTCCACCGAGGGTTTGGCTGGCGGGCTCTCTCTATTTTCTAAGTGCAGTGGTTCGAATTCGAGAGCCCTTGGCTATACCCCTTTACCTTCCAATGCTAATACCCACTCTGCCAATTCCTTACCATTTACATCATCCAAGTTCATCAAACATGCAGCCAGGGGGTCCTCAACAGTCAAGGACGCATCATCTTCATCTAGTATCACATCCACGACATCAATTAGAGAATAATTGGCGAACTCACTTGGTCGCCTCATAGACTTTTGCACGTTGAAAGTGATTTCTTTGTCATTGAGCCTTATCTTCAGCTCCCCAGTCTCACAATCAATGAGAGCTCTACCTGTGGCCAAGAATGGCCTTCCCAAGATTATGGGAATTTCTTCATCCACACAACAGTCTAAGATCACAAAATCAGTATTAAACACGAACATCCCCACTTGCACCAACACATCATCAAGAATACCCGACAGTCTCTTCACCGTCCTGTCAGCTAGTTGCATCAGCATGGAGGTAGGCCTGTCTCTACCAATACCCAGTCTCTTATAAATGGCCAAGGGCATCAAATTAATGCTGGCCCCTAAATCACACAGAGCTTTGGCGAAAGCAAAATTGCCAATGGTGCAGGGAATTGTAAAACTCCCTGGGTCAGACAACTTTTCTGCAATAGGACGTGTCACCACAACACTGCAAGTCTGAGTAAGGGTAACAATAGCCAAGTCTTGGAAATCAAACTTCCGGGACATCAAGTCCTTCATCATCTTAGAATATCAAGGAATTTCTTTCAAAGCATCTATCAATGGAATGTTTACCTGTATTTGCTTTAGCATATCCAAGAACGTTTTATACTACTCATCCTTTTGGTATTTTGCCATCCTTTGAGGGAATGGCGTTGGCGGTCTCTTCTTTCCTGTTATATGTTCTTTCTCCTTCTCAACTACCACCTCTACTACTGGCTCTGGGGTTACCTCCAACTCTTTCTCAGCTTCGCTCTGCCCACTGGGTTCTCCTTCAGTTGTTTGTATTGTTACCTTGGTCAAGGGAGTAGACTCATCAATTTCAATTGGTACTGGAACTAGTGTGTCTGTATGCCTACTTTCACGAGCCAACTCATGTTCCAAGTCTAAGTCTTTTCCATTGACGAGACTCACTTCCATTAGCTGCTTCGGGCCCTGGTCCTGAGGATTCACCTGAGTATCAGCAGGTAAAGTTCCATGAGGACGATTGTTCACTGCCATTGAAATTTTCCCCAGCTGCACCTCAATATTTTTGATAGCTGAGTCATGGGCATCTACTCTTTCACTGATCTTGGCAGTTGACCCAATCACCTGTTGCATCATTGCTTCCAGCCTAGAAAACCCATCTTCTTGTCTCCCCCCATGTTGTTGCTGAGGGGGATGATATGCCTGCTGAGTCTGGTTGTTGTATCCCTGAGGCCTTTGGTAAGGTGCCATATTACCATGAGGTCTCATGGCACCCATGTTTCCATTGTTGTGTTGCTGATGAGGTGGTCTATAAGGTTGAACTTGCTGACCCCAGTTCTGTCCTCCTTGTCTCTTGCCTCCGTAGTTTGACACATAGTTCATGTTTTCCGAGTAAGGAGGGTGATCACAATCTGCATTCCACTAATTACCAACTGGCTGACTAATGCAAGATGTGCATAAGCCTCCATTGGTAGTATCCACAATGTGAACCTGCTGCTTTATCCCTGACTCCTCTACCTTTTTCGTAAGAAGACTCATTTGTGTTATCAACGTAGCCATGTTCTCCGCCATAGTATTGGATGGATCTAATGGCACTGAATGAACAATTGGGGTAATTGGAGCACCCCTGGTTGTCCATCCTGAATTCTGCGCCATTGTGTCAAGTAGAATTTGGAATTCTCTCCATGATTTGCTAAGGAATGCTCCACATGCTGAAGTATCAACATTAGCTTTTACACCATCAGCCAGACCCATATAGAATCGTTGTCCCAATATTTTCTCAGGAATACCATGATGAGGACAGATAACCAGCATCCCTTTTTTTGTTTTAGACTTCAATACTACACAATATTACAAGTTAATTGTGTAGTACCCAATTTTTGAGTGCTGTCTGATAAGAAGAACCTGGTTCTTCTTAGTCTACTACTTACTATTGTTTGCGGAATAATTAAGCAGTAATAGTAAATACACAGAGATTTTACGTGGAAACACCTGACTCAAAAGGTGAAAAAACCACGACCTACTCCTCAGTAGGATTTGCTCAAACTCTTCACTAAACTNGTACCTATTACAATTGCTTCTATGAAAGATGATAAGATACAATATTTAAATTCCTACTACAATCAACTAGACACAATATACAAATGATGGAACTGTTTCTTCTAGTTGAGATATAGCCTTTGTATCGCACAACAATTCTGCTTGCAAAATCTCTGGAACTTTTGCTTCAGAACTTGATTCACTTTAGCACTTGTGTGTCACCTCTTTCAGCAGTATTACATTGAATATTTATAGAGTCTGTTTGTTGAGTCCATGGTTCAATTCTGATCCAACTCTTCCTTGGTAAACGAGTTTTATTGTAACTCAACTTCCTTCCTCTATTTCTGTCCTAGTTGAAAGCAACTTCTATCTTCTCTTATCAATTTGCAACCTTTTCGTATTAGGAGACATTCTCTTAGTTCTTTGATACTTAGCAATCATTGATATCTCCTAGACTTGTACGATTCGTGATCCAACTACTTCATTCAGAAGTGTATGCTATGATGGACCTGGTTCAACTGGACACCTTTTGTCAATCTTCAAAACCCATTCAGTGACATGGGCCAACAAATTCCCCATTTTTGATGATGACAAACTCTGTGCATTAATCCTGTATACACATCCAACATTTTGTATTTTTGTGAGCATTAATCATCAAGAACCAGGTTCATTAGGTTATAAATATCACTTCAAAGATTTTAAAATTTTAAACAATACTACAGCACAACACTGTAATACATCTTCCCCCTTTTGGCATCATCGAAAAGTTGCAAAATGATACTTACCAGTAATTAATTCTTACTCATGGCCAATTTAGGCAACTGCAGGTGCAAACATGATTAATCAACACAAGAAACTAATAATGTAAGCTAAATCATAAATAGAGAAATTTGTCAAAACACCAAGCTTTCATTTGATTAACATGGATTATCAACACCAAAACAGATTAAATCAAAGACAACCAAAACATGAGTACGACAGAATTAAAACTGAAACAAACACACTTGACACAGTCCCGAACTGGGCACTTGATAGGATATGAGGGGGTAGTTATGGAAATTCCTAAGTTTGGGGTGGTGCAGAATAGACAAGATTCTTGGTTTGGAGAAGAGACAGCATTTGGTGTAAGACACCCTCATTTTCCTCCTTCTCCTTGGCTAATTCAGCTTTGAGAGCATCACGCTCACCTTCTACCTCAACTAAGCGAATCTTCAAACGAAGGATCTCCATATCCTTTTGCTCGCTTTCTTGCACCAGAGTACGGACCTTGCTGTTGACTGGTTGCTTCCGAGATGAACCATGTTCATCTGCCGGGGCACTGACACTGTAATCACATGACAGCAAAGTGTCCTTCCCAAATAAATCCTTAGCAGTAGCCATTTCAGCCTTCTTTGTGGGAACTCCAAAATGAGCCAGAACTGCAGTAAGGATAAAGCCATAAGAAATTGCATGGGCCTTGGTGCCATTTACCACCCTGTACAAAAGCCGGATGATCAAAGATGTCCAATTGATCTACTTGCCTCTGTATAGGCACTCCATGAGCGTTAGATCCATATAGTTGGCAATGTGCATGCGCTATTGTCTGGGCAACAGACATTTAATAACAAACTCAAAGAACAGCTTGTGTTTAGGCTTCATCTCGCTTTTGTACATTGCCCTGGGCTCAGTCTCTTCATCATTGTCACAAAAGAATCTGGTGATGTTGAGTGCTGAGGCCATTCCATCCAAGCAAGGCCATCTCTGCCTTGTATAGTCGTCATATCTCTTAGATGGAATGTCTAGAATGACTCCCAGTTCTTGAGCGTCAAAGGAGACTTCAACTCCCCTGACCAATGATGTAACCCTTCCTCCAATCACAGTCGCATTCCCCATGAATTCCACTACCTCATTTCTGACCAGCCTGCCCTCCAAGCGAAGGACCATATCCTTCCAGCCTTGAGCTGCCAGAAAATCCACTAAGTACCTCATACCCGACTCCTCCAAGTCCTTCAGTAACTTTCCCTTCAACATATGTCTCTTGCCAAACATGACAACTCTGTCAATCGACACTTCTCCAACCTCCTTCTCATCATCTCCACTCCAATCAGGATCATTATCTTTCTCAACAATCTGAACTTTCTTCTTTGACTTTACTTTAGACCGTGTCCTCGTAGATGTACTCACAGTGGTAGCAGACATAGGTGCTGACTTCTTTGTGGAAGTCTTAGCCAATTTGGCCTTGGGTGTCTTGACGACCACTGGAGCAACCTCTTCATCTTGTTGGACCAGGTCCAATACCTCATCAACAACAATAGCCTCAATAGGCTCCCCCACTTTCGCTTTCCCTTTCTCAGCCCTCTTTCTTTTGTTCTCTTGCAGAGCTTTTTCCAGCTTCTCCTCCTCTTCTCGAACAGTATTTCTCGTAGCTCGTACCCTTGGATTAGGTACACCAATAGACTCATCAGTTTTCCTTTTCTTTGAGGCTTTAGACTTGATGGACTTGGGAGTCCTTCTCTTCTTGGGGTTGTATGAGTCCCCCAGTTTCTTAAGTCTCTCAGCCAAGGTTTCTTCCCCAGAAGAAACACGATCATCTATCTCCTTCATTAGCTGTTCTAATCCAGCAGCAGCTTCCTCAACTTCATTAGTTCCCCCTATCACTACGACATCATCTTCAAGATTCTCAGGAATGGGGCCACAAATACCAAGTATGGAACCATCCTTCCCAGATCCCCTCACACCTGCATCTCCCTCATTCTCAAGAATTTTCCTAGTTTTTCTTTGCCTACTTGGAACTTTCACATCCACCACAGGCCCAACCAACACAAATCTATTTTCAGAATTTAACACAGAGGTAACTTCAGTATTACCTTTCTCAGCACTTGACGAACCAGGTGCATCGTCCTCATAGGCTGATTTAAATGATTCACTGGACGAATCTGGTTTGGGTTCTTCTTCAGCCTGTAATAAATCTTCCAAGAACTTTGATCGTGACCCTGAAGCCACATATTTTTGTGCAAGAACCTTGACACAACGGGGTTTTTGGGCTGGGATAGGGTTTGATGTAGGTTTAAGAGTATCATGGTATTCAGGGGTATCAAGTGTCTCAGAGGATTCAGAACTGTAGACCGATGGAGAGTCAGACTTGTATACTCCCCCATCATAGTCACGATTTTGAGAATCAGATGAAGCAGGCGACATTTTTAATTTTTAGAGAAAAAAAATAAGAGAGGGAAAAAGATAGTAGAGGTTTGAGTGTTGAGTGACTTGAACAAGGTTTGTCTAATGCTTTATTCACTATGGGTAATGATGGCCTATTTATAACTTGTGGCTGGGGTGATTATAACGGATGAGTATTAACACAAGTAGGATACTAATCGATTAAGGACTGTCAGTGATTTGACATTGATTAGACCGTTTCTTTCCCCCTAAACTAGGCTAATTTATTGTGACGAAACTTCTTGAAACTGGTTCATTATTTGGGTAAGTACGATAATTTGAACTGAACCATAAATAGATAGAGTCCTACTCATGTATGGCTGTACTTGAATTAATACATGTATGGAGATGAGAACGTACCTTGTCAGTCATGTAAACCAGCATGGATGAACCAGGTTCATCCTATTAAAAATCTTTATTTTGCCTCAATTCACAAATAGAGAAACATCATTAACAACTAGGGAATCATATTAATACATGGCAGAAGAGTATGACAACAAAGACATAGAGCTGAGTAATGATTAATCTGATTAAGTACCTAATTAAGATTTCTAGCCAGAAAACTTCCTCTTTTTTTCCCTCTCAATTAGGTGATCTTAATCATCCCTAATTCAAGCATGTTTCTCTCATAATGCTCCCTGCTCAATGCATTGGTAAATATATCAGCAATTTGATGATCAGTGGCACATAATTCAATTGAGATCATTCCCTTTTCATAATTATCCCTCAGGAAATGGTGCCTAACATCTATGTGCTTAGTTCTCTTGTGATGAACCGGGTTCTTAGTCATACTAATTGCACTAATGTTATCACAGTAAATAGGAATGCATCCCACATCTATATTAAAGTCCAGGAGTTGTTGCTTAATCCATAGCAACTGAGCACAGCAAGAGGCTGCAACCATATATTCAGCCTCATCAGTAGACAAGGATACTAAATTTTGTTTCTTGGTGGCTCAAGATACAAGGCCCAAAAAGTGAGCCATGTCTGAAGTACTTTTCCTGTCAACCAGGAAACTTGCATAATCAAC
>ML242137.1:1518-35646 GCA_005239495.1 Nicotiana undulata
GTCGAATTTGACACTTGCTATAGGACAATTAAATGTATTCAAGTGAGGTTCTAAGCATTTAGTACAATGATCAATTAAACAACAATAGGAGGTAAGAAACATCAATAAATATCAATCTATTCCTCATTTTTCCACATAAATCCTCCTTCATTATTTTTAACTGGCAATCTCAAAATATGCTAAGGCCAATAAGCGTGTATAAACCACAGGAAGATACGCAACATTTATCATGCGCAACAAATATGCAGAGGGTCGAACGGCGCGGACAACCAAATAGTAAATTGTGCACTGCCGAAGGGTCGATCATCCCGAACCATAGATGCATCTATTTTTCCCCGCTCTTGAATCGATCATGCGACACGGTCAACATAATAATAATACGACTAGCCTGCTCGCGAATCATACCTGCGACTTAGGTGCTCATAGGTACACGTATTCATATAAAAGATCCATATTTTATTCAAGAAGGCAGTTTCTCATAGAAGTGATAAAATTCTCCTTAATTAAACATGAAGATAGTATTTAGAATATTTTTCTGGAAATTCGTTTGCCAAGTTTAACAATATTCCATAAATAACCTTGCCAGGAACACAATAATCCACGGGGAAATCAATCCTCTTTCCAAATAATTAAGAAGAGTACACTCCAACATTTTAGGAAAATAAATTACCAACTCAATAGCATTATCAGCTTAACATTATGATAGGATCACATGTACGACACGTAAGGCATGCTAGTGGGTCCTACACTACCCGGACATGGCATAACAGTAGCTACGCACGGACTCCCGTCACCTCGTGCGTACGTAGCCCCCGCAAATAATATCATATATTCATTTAGTTCACCTATGGGGAAAATTCCCCCTCACAAAGTTAGAAAGGAGACTTACCTCGCTCCGAAATTCCATAAACGGCCTCCAAGTCTTCCCGACGACTCCAATCGATGCGCAACGCTCCAAAGCTACCCAAACGATGATAAACCAAAGAAAATATACCCAACTGTTTGCTAAAAATTCAGTTTATATAATTTTCCAACTTCGCAGTGAATTGACCAAAATGCCCTTAGGCCCACGTGCCCGGATTCCGAAATTTCTCGAAGATAAACTCTACACATAGCCTTACTAGCTCAAATATACAATTTACTCCTAATTTCATGCTCTAATTCGTGGTAAAAATCCAAAAATACAAGTTCTAGGTTTTCTTCAAAATTCCTAAATTTTCCCACAAATTTCCCTGTTAAATCCATGTAATAATCTTGTATTTAACTTGGAAGTAAGTAGAAATATCTTACCTCTTGATGCTTGATGAAAATCCCCTCTTGAAGCTCCTCAAAATCGCCCATACCAAGTGAATTTTGGAGAAGAAATGAAAACTCCTTGGTTTAAAAACAATCTTCCCAGGCCCGATATCTGCACCTGCGGTCCACCTCTCGCACCTGCGCTTCCGCAGGTGCGCCTAGACTCTCGCACCTGCGACTTCCTCGACTCCAGTCAAAACTCGCACATGCGGAAGTTATTCCCAGACTCGGAACCCCGAACGGACATCTATACCACTGAGATGCCTTACAACCCAAATTTATGAAATCCTTCCAAAATGCTATCTCCCATAAGATACGCCGAAACACTCCCGGGTCATCCAAAACCCGATCCGTACATACGCCCAAGTCCAAAATCATCATACGAACCTGCTGGAACCTTCGAATACCAATTTCGAGGTCGTTTACTCAGAATTTCAATCTTACTCAATTTCTTCAACTTAAGGCTTCCGAAATAAGAATTTTCCTTTCAACTCAACTCTGAACTCCCCGAATTTCAACTCCGACCATACGCACAAGTCTAAACACCTGAAATGAAGTTGTTCCGGAATTCCAACCGTTGAACGACGCGCTAGAGCCCAAAACGACCGGTCGGATCGTTACATTCTCCCCCACTTAAACAGATGTTCGTCCTCGAATGTGCCAAGAACTTCTCTTAAGTCTTCTGAAACCACTGTTTAACACCTTGTGCACCTGCCCGTGCTGCCACAACGCAGTTGAGCACATAAGCTTGATCAAATCTGAAGATATCCTACTTAATCCGCACAAGAAGCTCCGAACTCAGTTCCGACACCGGAAATTCTCTACCAGGCCTGATTCTAATACATGAACACTATAACAACTACCACACGAGGCATCGGAACACAACTGCGTACCCTTGCTGAATCGGCACCACACACTACATAACCCATCACCTGACCACAATGACGCTCCCTGAACCTTTTTGGCATAAATTCTACGATCCTGATGCTCCCAATGCACCTTCTAAGATATATATATACATCGTGCTACAATGCTGACGATACCACCACAATAGAGAAAATGTGCAGAAATTCGTAACCAACTGCAGAGTTAACCATACATTGAAATATTTTCTATTGACTTAAATCATCGTCTTATTATGAACCAAATACTGGTATTTTACCTGCAATATACTTCCCATAATCTCATCGCACTTGACCCCTAGTCCATTAATATCGCCTCACCCAGTATGAGTTGTTCAAACAACCAATCGCCCCAGACATGACCAACCATCAAACACGATGCCACAATGCACCAATAGGCAACAATTCGAACACGATACATAAGGAATTGACTCAGGAAAGGACTACTCAACTAACGCAACTACTATGAATTTTCTTCAGAATACAGGAAGTTTAACATAAGGGAAATAAATATAGGGAACCGTACTTATCATCACATTGTTGCGGCGTGCAACCCGATCCGAATAACATACCCGTGGCTAGGTGCCACCCGGTCCCATCACAAAATTCACATAAGGAGATATACACGGAGCTGAATTTACTCAATATTACAAGTTACTGAATACCGGTCACAAGCACGTTAAGTGCATGACACCATTCTGGGGAGACTGATAGAACCATATGCTACAAAACTCAAGCATAACTGAGGTGCGATATATAGTCTGAATCTCAAGAGCCACCTTACTCATATAACCTCATCACTACGCGGAATCTCCACACATAAGAAATTATCAAGCCGTTTCACGACTCACACGACCCAATCATAACATTGCATGGATTGACGAAGACGGAACAACATATGATATTCCAAAACCCCTCCCTGAGGAGCGCTACACTGAAATGAACACATCCGACTCACCTGAAGCCCATAACTCTGCTTAATTCCATTCACACACTTCCGGACGATTCTGCTCGCATTGAACTAGGTTGATACCCTTTCCTGGACTCGCAATAACTCATTTCATTTCATAACGCGCAAGATCCACCATCATAGTCGGTACGACACCCCACAGTCCACAACCAAATGAGTTGAACGCCTTCCAGGCATAAATTCCCAATTAAGCCACATTACACTTACTTAACGTAAGAAAATTCAAGAACCCCATAACCAGGATACAAAGCCTCTTTCACCAACACCGATCTTAGATGACACTGAAGATAGCACCAACTTACTATAACAATCAAATCCCTTGTTCCTGCTCCTCCGAGCCCATGACATTCTTGTTAATACCGAACCGCAATCCCGACTCTTACTTCCAGTTACATATTGCTTACAGCACCTAACATACCGATACGGAATAACATGGGAATCCCATCATAATTCCTGAAGCACTATCAGGGTGAACACTTCATCACTCATAGAAACCTTTTACTCGCCTCAATTCGTGAGAACCATAACAACACACAAGTGAAATTTTACCATCACCGTACATGCAATTCCTCAAGTAGTGGCTTGAACCACCATAAACCTTCTGGAAATCCGCCTACACCTGACATGCCATAGCACTTGAATGCTCCTAAATGAAATTCATTACGACGGCCGACATGCCCCACACACATCTGCACAACCACACACATACTCAATCACACCGAAGAAACTGATCACTGCTGCACATGTGCCATTTCAACCATGGATAACCAATCTATCTTCTTTTAATCATCTTTAATTGCCTCAGAATTAGTAGTAACTTCCTTCAACTCATATCAAACTCAACCCTCACTCATCCCGAGTGACCTTGATTCACGAGACCATGCTGCCTAAATCCCGCAACCCGTCTCATACCCTCCAAGTAAACTTTCTACAACCCGGAGTCTATTTCTCTTACTCCTCCACTACCATTCTGCACGCTGAAAATGACATAGAACACTCCAACCATTCTCTCCCATCCCTTCTCAGAAATTATGCCGCAAAATCTAAATTCTTAATCATACTGCTGTCTTCAACCTTTAAACTCCGCGTACTTAAATTTTCGAATTTACTAGGACCGCTGCTGAGAGTCACCCACTCTGACTGGCCCCGAATACAATCAAATCCAAGGCCCTTCTAGCACACAAACATCCTCTCAATGAAGTACGTGACTGAGTCACTACCCCTACAACTTGCCTATGACTTAAGCATAAATTCTAAATCTTCCAGAGCCTAACCCCGGTCCAACAGGGTCAACCTTTTCACACATTCATCCAATCCCACGCAAAATCACCATTTTACTCCTTTCTCTTTAGCTGTAACAACTTGCCTATATGCCGACACATCCGCAACCCCATGAGAACACAATCCTACGCCCGACTGCAGGTAGTGGAACTCCCCCACTTAGCCCGAGGCTACTCCTCGCACCACTCTAGACCCTGCTGAGATCCTTCCTCCTTTGTTAACATAATCTTGCTCAACCAATCCGTCCAATTCTTCCGAGTTCTCCTGTTAGTATTCCTTATATAATTGGATCCTCTAGCACCATTCGCACGTACTACCTCCTACCGACTAGCCACTAAGACCCCTCACAGAACTTCCTAACTCCACCACCGCTAACCTACTCATAGAAGACAACCCACCCGAGGAAATGTATCAACTAACACCCACCATTACGCTATGGTTCACACTCTCTACAATATCAAGACCCCCATCCTAAGCATGTACCTGCTCACCAACCTTATCGATCCGTCTGCTCATCCTGGACATCTACTAAATGCGCTACCACATCTTCTGATTCATCACCATGCTGCCGCTCTCCTACTTAACCCAACTCATTCCCTTAAGTGCTACCTGACTTCCTTTCCTTACACCTGATCTTTTAGAATTGGCACCACCGCCTAGCACTTCTCACATATCTTCTTTCATCGTATGATGCCCTCTTGCTGCCTCAATTCAATACCATCTCCGTAGCTCTTAAACCAGTAGGTCACCACAGCTTTAAATCTTTACGAAGATCATCTTCCTCGAGTCGCCTTCATTCTCAATACTTATCCAGTACTGAACCTCCGCACCTCACGGTTTTTACCAACCGCATCCTTCAATACTTCTTCACAATACTCTGACCCCGAGCAACCGAAGAAACCATAGCACATACAAATTTAACACATTCCATTCGATCAATGACGTCGATATCTTATTACACGTGAGTACTCGACCTCACTTGAATCACCAAGTCTTACTACTTTATCAGCCCCAAAACCTGTTCTTTGATAATCCAAATGCCTTTCCTTCGTCGGAATTAAAATACTGAAATCTCGAAATCACACTCTGAGAAGACCTCCCTTCGAGTTATTCATCACCCCAACACATGGGAAAGCGTTCTACCATCATATCAACATCGCGCGATAACCACTCGTAATCTTCATAACCACATGAGCATATATTCAATCAACTATGCTGGGAGAAATATCCCGCACCACATCCATAGTATCATTAAAATTCCTCAAATCCTCGATTCATACAAGCGCTTTGCGGCGTGTAAGATTGAGTAGGAAGAAACACAGGCACAAGCCTCAAAGGAACTAAATCGCACGATGAGGAATCAAGAAGGGAAGTACTCCTAACAGCCCTGTAGCCTCTCGAAGATAAGCACAGACGTCTCCGTACCGATCCGAAAGACTCTACTAGACTTGCTCATGACTCGTGAAACCTAGGGCTCTGATACCATGTTGTCACGACCCAAAATCTATAGGTTGTGATGGCGCCGGACACCATTCTCGGGCAAGCCAACCCCCAAATTTGTTGAAATATTCTCCTGCTTAACATTTTCGAAATCGTTGCCTTATTCTCACATTTCATAATCAATTAAATAAATTTTCGTAAATTAAATATGACGGAGAATCAATTCAATTCAATGGAATAAATCTTAACACATCCCCAGAACCCGTTGACACAAGTACATGAGCAGCTTCTAAGAATTTATACAATTACTACAAAACTTGTCCGAAATGCAACTTGGACAAGAGTTTAAAATAAACATACAATACACAGGAGAGAGAGAGAGTCTCTGTCGGCTGCGAAACGTCTCTGGATAATGCAACACGTCTAAGTCTCCAAGTCAACCATCGCTAAGGGTGTAGCTGTGCAACAAAAATGCACAGGAAGTGTAGTATGAGTACGACAACAACGTGTACTCAGTAAGTATCCCACCTAACCTCAGAGAGGTAGTGACGAGAGGTCGAATTTGACACTTGCTATAGGACAATTAAATGTATTCAAGTGAGGTGCTAAGCAGTTAGTACAATGATCAATTAAACAACAATAGGAGGTAAGAAACATCAATAAATATCAATCTATTCCTCATTTTTCCACATAAATCCTCCTTCATTATTTTTAACTGGCAATCTCAAAATATGCTAAGGCCAATAAGCATGTATAAACCACAGGAAGATACGCAACATTTATCATGCGCAACAAATATGCCGAGGGTCGAACGGTGCGGACCAACAAATAAGAAATTGTGCACTGCTGAAGGGTCGGTCGTCTCGAACCATAGATGCATCTATTATTCCCCGCTCGTGAATCGATCATGCGATGCGGTCAATATAATAATAAGACGACTAGCCTGCTCGCGAATCATACCTGCGACTTAGGTGCTCATAGGTACACGTATTCATATAAAAGATCCATATTTTATTCAAGAAGGCAGTTTCTCATAGAAGTGATAAAATTCTCCTAAATTAAACATGGAGATAGTATTTAGAATATTTTTCTGGAAATTCGTTTGCCAAGTTTAACAATATTCCATAAATAACCTTGCCAGGAACACAATAATCCACGGGGAAATCAATCCTCTTTCCAAATAATTAAGAAGAGTACACTCCAACATTTTAGGAAAATAAATTACCAACTCAATAGCATTATCAGTTTAACATTATGATAGGATCACATGTACGACACGTAAGGCATGCTAGTGGGTCCTAGACTACACGGACATGGCATAACAGTAGCTACGCACGGACTCCCGTCACCTCGTGCGTATGTAGCCCCCGCAAATAATGTCATATATTCATTTAGTTCACCTATGTGGAAAATTCCCCCTCACAAAGTTAGAAAGGAGACTTACCTCGCTCCGAAATTTCATAAACGGCCTCCAAGTCTTCCCGACGACTCTAATCGATGCGCAACGCTCCAAAGCTACCCAAACGATGATAAACCAAAGAAACTATACCCAACTGTTTGCTAAAAATTCAGTTTATATAATTTTCGAACTTCGCTCAGTGAATTGACAAAAATGCCCTTGGACCCACGTGCCCGGATTCCGAAATTTCTCGAAGACAAACTCTACACATAGCCTTACTAGCTCAAATATACAATTTACTCCTAATTTCATGCTCAAATTCGTGGTAAAAATCAAAAAATACAAATTCTAGGTTTTCTTCAAAATTCCTAAATTTTCCCACAAATTTTCATGTTAAATCCATGTAATAATCTTGTATTTAACTTGGAAGTAAGTAGAAATATCTTACCTCTTGATGCTTGATGAAAATCCCCTCTTGAAGCTCCTCAAAATCGCCCATTCCAAGTGAATTTTGGAGAAGAAATGAAAACTCCTCGGTTTAAAAACAATCTTCCTAGGCCCGATATCCGCACCTGCGGTCCACCTCTCGCACCTGCGACTTCCTCGACTCCAGTCAAAACTCGCACCTGCGATCCATACTCCACACCTGCGCCTTCGCAGGTGCGGAAATTTCCTCGCACCTACGGTCCCAGCCTAGCCCAACCACCTTCGCTCCTGCGGCACCAAGGTCGCTCCTACGGCACCAAGGTCGCTCCTGCGACTCTGCACCTGCGGCAAAATCCTCGCAGGTGCGGTCGCACCAGACACCAGCAGCTTCAGCTCCTCTTCAACCTAAATTCTGATCCGTTAACCACCCGGAATCCACCCGAGCCCCCCCGCGACCCCGTCCAATCACACGACTCATTCCCATAACATCCCACGAACTTGCTCGAAGCTTCAAATAACATCAAACAATGCCGAAATCACGACTCGCACTAAAATTCAACTTTATGAACTTTGAAATTCAAACTTTCACATCCGATGCCGAAACTTATCAAATCACGTCCGATTGATACCAAAATTTTGCACACAAGACATATTCGACATTAGGGACCCGCTCCAACTTCCGGAATTGCATTCCGACCCCGGTATCAAAATTCCACTTCCGGTCGAATTTCTCAAAAAAACTTCAAATATCTATCTTTAGCCAAATAGCTTCAAAATAACCTACGGACATCCGAATTCACTTCCGATCGCGCTCCCAACTCCAGAATTACCATACGAAGTTATTCCCAGACTCAGAACCCCGAACGGACATCTATAACACTGAGATGCCTTACAACCCAAATTTATGAAATCCTTCCAAAATGCTATCTTCCATAAGATACGCCGAAACACTCCAGGGTCATCCATAACCCGATATGTACATACGCCCAAGTCCGAAATCATCATACAAACCTGCTGGAACCTTCGGATCCCAATTCTGAGGTCGTTTACTCAGAATTCCAATCTTACTCAATTTCTTCAACTTAAGGCTTCCGAAATAAGAATTTTCCTTTCAACTCAACTCTGAACTCCCCGAATTTCAACTCCGACCATACACACAAGTCTTAATACCTGAAATGAAGTTGTTCCTGACTTCCAACCGTTGAACAACGCGCTAGAGCCCAAAACGACCGGTCGGGTCGTTACATTCTCCCCCACTTAAATAGATGTTCGTCCTCGAACGTGCCAAGAACTTCTCTTGAGTCATCTGAAACCACTGTTTAACACCTTGTGCACCTGCCCATGCTGCCACAACCCAGTTGAGCACATAAGCTTGATCAAATCTGAAGATATCCTCCTTAATCCGCACAAGAACCTCCGAACTCAGTTCCGACACCGGAAATTCTCTGCCAGGCCTGATTCTAATACATGAACACTATAACAACTACCACACGAGGCATCAGAACACAACTGCGTACCCTTACTGAATCGGCACCACACACTACATAACCCATCACCTGACCACAATGACGCTCCCTGAACCTTTTTGGCCAAAATTCTACAATCCTGATGCTCCCAATGCACCTTCTAAGATATATACATACATCGTGCTACAATGCTGACGATACCACCACAATAAAGGAAATGTGCAGAAATTCTTAACCAACTGCAGAGTTAACCATACATTGAAATCTTTTCTCTTGACTTAAATCATCGTCTCATTATGAACCAAATACTGGTATTTGACCTGCAATATACTTCCCATAATCTCATCGCACTTGACCCCTAGTCCATTAATATCGCCTCAACCAGTATGAGTTGTTCAAACAACCAATCACCCCAGACATGACCAACCATCACACACGATGCCACAATGCACCAATAGGCCACAATTCGAACACGATACATAGGGAATTGGCTCAGGAAAGGACTACTCAACTAACTCAACTAATGTGAATTTTCCTCAGAATACACGAAGTTTAACATAAGGGAAATAAATATAGGGAACCGTACTCATCATCACATTGTTGCGGCGTGCAATCCGATCCGAATAACATACCCGTGGCCAGGTGCCACCCGGTCCCATCACAAAATTCACATAAGGAGATATACACGGAGTTGAATTTACTCACTATTACAAATTACTGAATACTGGTCACAAGCACGCTAAGTGCATGACACCATTCTGGGGAGACTGATAGAACCATATGTTACAAAACTCAAGCACAACTGAGGTGCGATATATAGTCTGAATCTCAAGAGCCATCCTGCTCATATAACCTCATCACTACACGGAATCTCCACACATAAGAAATTATCAAGCCGTTTCACGACTCACACGGCACAATCATAACATTGCATGGATTGACGAAGACGGAACAACATCTGATATTCCAAAACCCCTCCCTGAGGAGCGCTATACTGAAATGAACACATCCGACTCACCTGAAGCCCATAATTCTGCTTAATTCCATTCACACACTTCCGAACGATTCTGCTCGCATTGAACTAGGTTGATACTCTTTCCTGGACTCGCAATAACTCATTTCTTCTCATAACGTGCAAGATCCACCATCATAGCCGGTACGACACCCCACAGTCCACAACCAAATGAGCTGAACGCCTTCCAGGCATAAATTCCCAATTAAGCCACATTACAGTTACTTATCGTAAGAAAATTCAATAACCCCATAACCAGGATACAAAGCCTCTTTCACCAACACCGATCTTAGATGACACTGAAGATAGCACCAGCTTACTCTAACATTCAAATCCCTTGTTCCTGCACCTCCGAGCCCATGACATTCTTGTTAATACCGAACCGCAATCCCGATTCTTACTTCCAGTTACATATTGCTTACTGCACCTAACATACCGATACGGAATAGCATGGGAATCCCATCATAATTCCTGAAGCACTATCAGGGTGAACACTTCATCACTCATAGAAACCTTTTACTCGCCTCAATTCGTGAGAACCATAACAACACACAAGTGAATTTTTACCATCACCGTACATGCAATTCCTCAAGTAGTGGCTTGAACCACCATAAACCTTCCGGAAATCTTCCTACACCTGACATGCCATAGCACTTGAATGCTCCTAAATGAAATTCATTACGACAGCCGACATGCCCCACATGCATCTCAATCACACCGAAGAAACTGATCACTGCTGCACATATGCCATTTCAACCATGGATAACCAATCTATCTTCTTTTAATCATCTTTAATTGCCTCAGAATTAGTAGTAACTTCCTTCAACTCATAGAAAACCCAACCCTCACTCATCCCGAGTGACCTTGATTCACGAGACCATGCTGCCTAAATCCCGCAACCCGTCTCATACCCTCCAAGTAAACTTTCTACAACCCGGAGTCTATTTCTCTTACTCCTCCAATACCATTCTGCACGCTGAAAATGACATAGAACACTCCAACCATTCTCTCCCATCCCTTCTCAGAAATTACGCCGCAAAATCTAAAATTCTTAATCATACTGCCGTCTTCAACCCTTAAACTCCGCGTACTCAAATTCTCGAATTTACTAGGACCGCTGCTGAGAGTCACCCACTCTGACTGGCCCCGAATACAATCAAATCCAAGGCCCTTCTAGCACACAAACATCCTCTCAATGAAGTACGTGACTGAGTCACTACCCTTACAACTTGCCTATGACTTAAGCATAAATTCTAAATCTTCCAGAGCCTAACCCCGGTCCAACAGGGTCAACCTTTGCACACATTCATCCAATCCCACGCAAAATCACCATTTTACTCCTTTCTCTTTAGCTGTAACAACTTGCCTATATGCCGACACATCCGCAACCCCATGAGAACACAATCCTACGCCCGACTGCAGGTGGTGGAACTCCCCTACTTAGCCCGAGGCTACTCCTCGCACCACTCTAGACCCTGTTGAGATCCTTCCTCCTTTGTTAACATAATCTTGCTCAACCAATCCGTCCAATTCTTCCGAATTCTCCTGTTAGTATTCCTTAAATAATTGGATCCTCTAGCACCATTCGCACGTACTACCTCCTACCGACTAGCCACTAGGACCCCTCACAGAACTTCCTAACTCCACCACCGCTAACCTACTCATAGAAGACAACCCACCCGAGGAAACTTATCAACTGACACCCACCATTAAGATATGGTTCACACTCTCTACAATATCAAGACCCCCATCCTAAGCATGTACCTGCTCACCAACCTTCCCGATCCGTTCGCTTCTCCTGGACATCTACTAAATGCGCTACCACATCTTCTGATTCATCACCATGCTGCCGCTCTCCCACTTAACCCAACTCATTCCCTTAAGTGCTACCTGACTTCCTTTCCTTACACCTGATCTTTTAGAATTGGCACCACCGCCTAGCACTTCTCACATATCTTCTTTCATCGTATGATGCCCTCTTGATGCCTCAATTCAATACCATTCTCCGTAACTCTTAAACCAGTAGATCACCAAAACTTTAAATCTTTACGAAGATCATCTTCCTTGAGTCGCCTTCATTCTCAATACTAATCCAGTACTGAACCTCCGCACCTCACGGTCTCTACCAACCGCATCCTTCAATACTTCTTCACAATACTCTGACCCCGAGCAACCGAAGAAACCATAGCACCGACAAACTTAACACATTCCATTCGATCAATGACGTCGATATCTTATTACAGGTGAGTACTCAACCTCACTTGAATCACCAAGTCTTACTACTTTATCAGCCCCAAACCCCGTTCTTTGATAATCCAAATGCCTTTCCTTCACCGGAATTAAAATACTGAAATCTCGAAATCACACTCTGAGAAGACCTCCCTTCGAGTCATTCATCACCCCAACACATGGGAAAGAGTTCTACCATCATATCAACATCGCACGATAACCACTCGTAAGCTTCATAACCACCTGAGCATAGATTCAATCAACTATGCTGGGAGAAACATCCCGCACCACATCCATAGTATCATTAAAATTCCTCAAATCCTCGATTCATACAAGTGCTTCGCGGCGTGTAAGATTGGGTAGGAAGAAACAAGCCACAAAGGAACTAAATCACACGATGAGGAATCAAGAAGGGAAGTACTCCTAACAACCCTGTAGCCTCTCGAAGATAAGCACAGACGTCTCCGTACCGATCCGAAAGACTCTACTAGACTTGCTCATGACTCGTGAAACCTAAGGGAACCTAGGGCTCTGATACCATGTTGTCACGACCCAAAATCTATAGGTCATGATGGCGCCGGACACCATTGTCGGGCAAGCCAACCCCCAAATTTGTTGAAATATTCTCCTGCTTAACATTTTCGAAATCGTTGCCTTATTCTCACATTTCATAATCAATTAAATAAATTTTCGTAAATTAAATATTACGGAGAATCAATTCAATTCAATGGAATAAATCTCAACACATCCCCAGAACCCGGTGACACAAGTACATGAGCAGCTTCTAAGAATTTATACAATTACTACAAAACTTGTCCGAAATGCAACTTGGACAAGAGTTTAAAATAAACATACAATACACAGGAGAGAGAGAGAGACTCTGTCGGCTGCAGAACGTCTCTGGATAATGCAGCACGTCTAAGTCTCCAAGTCAACCATCGCTAAGGGTGTACATGTGCAACAAAAATGCACAGGAAGTGTAGTATGAGTACGAAAACAACGTGTACTCAGTAAGGCCTCATTTGTTTTCTTTAAGATTAAGACGTCTGAATCTGAATACACATCTGAATATCAAGATGTGTATTAAGATTAAGACATCTGAATCTGAATACATATCTGAATATATTATGATGTGTATCAAGATCTGAATAGAAATAATTAAGACTGTTTGATTTTTAACATCTGAATGTATAAAAATTATCTTTATTTGAAAATTAATAAACATAAAATTCAAATGAAATACTAACTAATCTAATATTATATCAATAAAATATATAGTTTTTTAAAATATGATAGTTGTTGGTGGTGATGGCTAACGGGTGATAGAGGCGGTGGTTGGTGGTAATTTTGGTTGATGATGGCGGTTCATGCTAGTAGCTAGTAGTGATTGGTAGTGGTGCCAATTATGATTGAGGATGGTGGTGGTGGGCGGTGATAGTTAATAATGGTAGGTGGTGGTAGTAGTTGTGAGTGAGAAAGGTGGTTGGTGGGTGGTGGTAGGTTATAATAATGGGCAATGTCGGTTGTGATTGTTGGTGGTGATGGGGTGGTCAGTTGTGGTAGTTGAGGTGGATGAGTGTTGATTGTTGGTGGTGATGGGGTGGTCAGTTGTGGTAGTTGAGGTAGATGAGTGTTGATTGTGGGTGAGAATGATATATGGTGGTCGGAGTGGCGGGGATAGTGGGTGGTGATGGTCGATAATGGTGGCGGCTATGATTGAGGATGATGGTGGCGTGGTGGTGGTGGAGGTGGGAGTGGTGGTGGTGGTTGAGTATGGTGGTGGTGGTGGTAGTTGATAATGGTAGGCGGTGGCGGCAGATAATAATGAATATGTGATAGCATCTTAATGAAATTAAGTCTCTATTATAGATCTTAATCATACAGACCTATTTAGACCCATTAAGTGGTTGTAAAGTAAAAAAACAAATACACTTAATTATTAAAATTTGAATGATCAAGATTCAGACTTTAAAAACAAACGCACTTAATATGTGAGATCTGAACGATTAAGATTCAAACCTCCATTAAGTGCAAACAAATGAGGCCTAAGTATCCCGCCTAACCTCAGAGAGGTAGTGACGAGAGGTTGAATTTGACACTTGCTATAGGACAATTAAATGTATTCAAGTGAGGTTCTAAGCATTTAGTACAATGATCAATTAAACAACAATAGGAGATAAGAAACATCAATAAATATCAATCTATTCCTCATTTTTCCACATAAATCCTCCTTCATTATTTTTAACTGGCAATCTCAAAATATTCTAAGGCCAATAAGCGTGTATAAACCACAGGAAGATAAGAAACATTTATCATGCACAACAAATATGCCGAG
Source organism: Nicotiana undulata (assembly GCA_005239495.1). Classification (NCBI taxonomy): domain Eukaryota; kingdom Viridiplantae; phylum Streptophyta; class Magnoliopsida; order Solanales; family Solanaceae; genus Nicotiana; species Nicotiana undulata. The sequence continues at coordinate 16,275 of ML242137.1, forward strand.
GGTCGAACGACGCGGACAACCAAATAGTAAATTGTGCACTGTCGAAGGGTCGATCGTCCCGAACCATAGATGCATCTATTTTTCCCCGCTCGTGAATCGATCATGTGACGCGGTCAACATAATAATAATACGACTAGCCTACTCGCGAATCATACCTGCGACTTAGGTGCTCATAGGTACACGTATTCATATAAAAGATCCATATTTTATTCAAGAAGGCAGTTTCTCATAGAAGTGATAAAATTCTCCTTAATTAAACATGAAGATAGTATTTAGAATATTTTTCTGGAAATTCGTTTGCCAAGTTTAACAATATTCCATAAATAACCTTGCCAGGAATACAATAATCCACGGGGAAATCAATCCTCTTTCCAAATAATTAAGAAGAGTACACTCCAACATTTTAGGAAAATAAATTACCAACTCAATAGCATTATCAGCTTAACATTATGATAGGATCACATGTACGACACGTAAGGCATGCTAGTGGGTCCTAGACTACCCGGACATGGCATAACAGTAGCTACGCACGGACTCCCGTCACCTCGTGCGTACGTAGCCCCCGCAAATAATATCATATATTCATTTAGTTCACCTATGGGAAAAATTCCCCCTCACAAAGTTAGAAAGGAGACTTACCTCGCTCCGAAATTCCATAAACGACCTCCAAGTCTTCCCGACGACTCCAATCGATGCGCAACGCTCCAAAGCTACCCAAACGATGATAAACCAAAGAAAATATACCCAATTGTTTGCTAAAAATTCAGTTTATATAATTTTCGAACTTCGCAGTGAATTGACCAAAATGCCCTTGGGCCCACGTGCCCGGATTCCGAAATTTCTCGAAGATAAACTCTACACATAGCCTTACTAGCTCAAATATACAATTTACTCCTAATTTCATGCTCTAATTCGTGGTAAAAATCCAAAAATACAAGTTCTAAGTTTTCTTCAAAATTCCTAAATTTTCCCACAAATTTCCCTGTTAAATCCATGTAATAATCTTGTATTTAACTTGGAAGTAAGTAGAAATATCTTACCTCTTGATGCTTGATGAAAATCCCCTCTTGAAGCTCCTCAAAATCGCCCTTACCAAGTGAATTTTGGAGAAGAAATGAAAACTCCTCGGTTTAAAAACAATCTTCCCAGGCCCGATATCCGCACCTGCGGTCCACCTCTCGCACCTGCGCTTCCGCAGGTGCGCCCAGACTCTCGCACCTGCGACTTCCTCGACTCCAGTCAAAACTCACACCTGCGATCCATACTCCGCACCTGCGCCTTCGCAAGTGCGGAAATTTCCTCGCACCTGCGGTCCCAGCCTAGCCCAGCCACCTTCGCTCCTGCGGCACCAAGGTCCCTCCTGCGACTCCGCACCTGCGGCCAAATCCTCGCAGGTGCGGTCGCACCAGACACCAGCAGCTTCAGCTCCTCTTCAACCTAAATTTTGATCTGTTAACCACCCGGAATCCACCCGAGGCCCCCCGGGACCCCGTCCAATCACACGACTCAGTCCCATAACATCCCACGAACTTGCTTGAAGCTTCAAATCACATCAAACGACGCCGAAATCATGAATCGCACTAAAATTCAATTTTATGAACTTTGAAATTTCAAACTTTCACATCCGATGCCGAAACTTATCAAATCACGTCCGATTGATCCCAAATTTTGCACATAAGTCATATTCGACATTACGGTCCCACTCCAGCTTCCGAAATCGCATTCCGACCCCTGTATCAAAATTTCCACTTCCGGTCGAATTTCTCAAAAAAACTTCAAATATCTATCTTTAGCCAAATAGCTTCAAAATAACCTACGAACATCCGAATTCACTTCCGATCGCGCTTCCAACTCCAGAATCACCATACGAAGCTATTCCCAGACTCGGAACCCCGAACGGATATCTATAACACTGAGATACGTTACAACCCAAATTTATGAAATCCTTCCAAAATGCTATCTTCCATAAGATACGCCGAAACACTCCCGGGTCATCCAAAAACCGATCCGTATATACGCCCAAGTCCGAAATCATCATACGAACCTGCTGGAACCTTCGGATCCCGATTCCGAGGTCATTTACTCAGAATTCCAATCTTACTCAATTTCTTCAACTTAAGGCTTCCGAAATAAGAATTTTCCTTTCAACTCAACTCCGAACTCCCCGAATTTCAACTCCGACCATATGCACAAGTCTTAATACGTGAAATGAAGTTGTTCCTGACTTCCAACTGCTGAACGACGCGCTAGAGCCCAAAATGACCGGTCGGGTCGTTACAGAAGGATTACACCTAGCAAGGGCGTATCTGCTGGACATGCGCGTCCTGGAGAATTTGATCGATGGGACCAAGAAGGCCAAGCTTGGAGAAGGTCCCTCCGGGACCAAGTAGATCAGAGTTATTGGTTACTTGCTTTTCTAGAGTCGTTTTAGAAATTGATTGTAATAAGGCAAATGCCATAGCAACTCTTTTTATTATTGTCATTTTAGAGGTTTGACTTATTTATTACATTAATTAAATGAGGCAATTATCGGCATTAAGTTTCTTCGAATCTACGTGTCGCTAGGCCTACCTCAGGCACAATAAGGTCCCCAAAATTAGGACGCGAATTTATGATACATGTTTAAATACTGCAAATATCTCTTCAAGTTCCGGGAGAGCATCTTTTGCATCTTCATCTTCTTGAGGGTCCCCATAGTTGAAGGATATGTGATAACACGGTGAAACATCATCCAATTTCTCATCATCCTCCATTAGAGATAAAACACCATGCTCGCTTTGTGCAGTGACATGATACGAAGAACACACACTTTTTTTTGTCTTCATCACGTTCTTTAGTGTATACCACAATGTATGGATTCACCTCAATACTTCATCACACGAAACCATGACTTTTGTTTGTCGCTTCATTCTAGAAGGAACCAAACTTTGGAAATCTTTAGAGATCTTCTGAATTTTGGGCGAAACGGGTGTTCTTGTATTTCGATAATTTCTCTGGAACTTATTCCCCTTATTTATGGACCCAATCTCTCAAATACGGAAGTTCTCATAGTTGATTTTCCAAGTCGATCAAAGACAGAAGGGGTGTTAGAAGCGGTAGATTCGTCTTCTATAGTGATATAATTGTTGTCGCCCTTCTTATAGAGATGCGCACTGGTGGAGGTTGCTTGTATCCCAACCTTCACGTGGTTGCCTCGTTGCAACTTCTGATAGGAGCTTCCCTAATTTTGACGGCTCATTGGGATTGTATCCAGCTTTTGCAAATAGCCTATAAGCGTTAGGATCAAAACCTTTGTCTGTTCGCTTTGTAGGGAGTGCCACATTCAGCAAATGATTTTGGGCTACAAACCCTGCAAGCGGCTTTGAGGACAACTTTATTGCCTTTATTCGTTTTACTAGAAGAGTTAACTCCTTTAGCGTGTTAGTTTGGAGATTAGATGATTTTCCCTCGTCTTTCTTCCTTTTAGGAACATATTGGAGCGCAAGACTTACTTTCTTGCCATAAGACGCAATATCCCCTCTATGAGATTTACTCGCGTTGGCGTGTACCTCCTCAGTAACAGCTTTGGCTTTACCAATAGTCACCTCAGCTCTTTTAGTTGTGGGCTCGTCATTCTTGCTTTTCATGCCATTATCAACTTTTAGATCCTTCACAATGCGGTTCTTCAAGTAGAACTTTGGATCGGCGAAGTGTGACTCTGCCTCGGTGAATGGTTCATCATCAGCAACTATATTCTTCTCGACTTCACCCTCATAGTATTTTAAACATTGATGGTAGGTAGATGGAACTACTTTATTCTCATGATCCAAGGCCTTCCAAGCAAGACGTTGTATGAAGTCTTCGCACCGATCACATGCAGCCATGAACTTGATTGCATATCTTCAACAGTGATTCCCAGCCTGATCGCGCCTATGGCTCTTTTCCCCCCTTGGTTGAATCCTTGGATCATCACACGACTTTCTGAGAGTTCATTCATGGGAATACCAAGTTCTTTCACAGTGCGAATTGGCAAGATGTTCACTGAGGATCCTCAATCAACCAAAATTCGATTTACTCTTTCATCGCGCATATAGCCAACTAGGTATAATGGGTGGTTGTGAAGAGTGTCACCCAGTAGAAGATCATAATTTGTGACCGTAACCTTTTCCTCGCATGCGTTAACTTCTTGAGGAATAGACTCGATGAGCTTTTATGAAGATGGTGCCAACGGTAGGTCATCACTCTTTTCTTCCCCTTTATCAGCATTGCAACAAGAGGCCTTAATACCATCAGGAGAAATCTTCACGCGGAACCAACATGGCAAGAAATCCTCTAAGGTCACTGGATGTCGTGGCTTTTGAGGGTGGTGCACCTCCACTTTTGATTTCTTTACATGCTTAACTGGACTCCATCTCCTCGGTCTGTTCACCATTATTTTCTTTGTTGTTTGTTCCATTGATCCTTTTCGTGGGCTCTTTTTGTGGCGCCTACGACGAGTTACCAACGTCCAACCTTCATCATCCTCAAGTTGATCGTCTTCAACTTTGTTGTTGTCCATTATTCTTCATATTTACTTTCTTTAAAACTACATAATTCGTTTGGACTGAATGAGCCAAATGTGACAGAGACTTGGTTTGCGCTTGCTTTCTCATTTTCAAGCACGACCTTCTTTCACGAGCCAAGTCCATAACTTTGTACTTGAAGACAAAGCACTTCTCCAAAGGGTGGCTCACAAGTCGATGATATTTGCAGTAATTTGGGTCATCAATTTTCCCAGATTCATTTGGCTGCTTCATCTCCGGAAGCTCAATGAGATTTAACTCGAGGAATTCTTCGAAATGGCTGGAACATCATAATCCAGAAATGGGTACTATTTCTCTTGAATTTATTTTAGAGTCAACTTTCCACTTGGCTTATCTTGAAACGAAGTGGATTTCATACTCTGCTTCTTGCTCACCTTCGTCGTGAACTTCATAGGTGATGTGTTGACATTCATAGCTTCTTTGTTTTAAGATCTTGTTACAAATTTGCTCCATTTTCTGACTTCTTGCTTGTCATTCCCTTTGCGAGGTTTATAGATGGGTAGCCTTTCATTTCCAGTGGAGGCCATGCTCAATTCTATGTCATGGGCACGAGTTGCTAGTTCTTCAAATGTGCTAGGCTTAATACCTTGCAAGATGTAGTGCAATACCCAATGCATACCTTGGATGCACATCTCTATGCAAAAGTTTCACTAAGCCTTTCTTTACAGTTAAGGCTTGCATTCCTCCAGCTATTGATAAAGTCAATAACTGGTTCACCCTTCCGTTGAAGAGTATTGGTGAGCTCCACCATGCTCAAAGTGCGCCTTGTTCTATAAAAGCGATTGAGGAACTCTTGCTCTAGTTGATCCCAGCTATCAATAGATCCCGCCTCGAGGTTTGTATACCAATCAAAAGCATTTCCTTTTAGCGAGTGGACAAAATGTTTGATGAGGTAATATCCATAAGTCCCAGCGTTGTTGCATGTCTCAACAAAGTGCGCCGCATGTTTCTTTGGATTGCCTTTACCATCAAACTGTTGAAACTTTGGAGGTTGATAGCCAACCGACATCTTCAACATATCGATCCTTGCAGTTTACGACTTTGCGTATGTAAGGGAGCACTTGGCAGCAACTTCATACTTATTCTTAATATTTCCTTCAATGAAATCCTTCAGTTGATCGATGGGAATCATCCCTTCAGATGAGAGAGGGATAGCCTTAGCGGATGCTACTCGTCTTGGGGGAGAATCAATCTCTGGAACTTCTGGGAGCTTGCCAGGTGCATGGGTGGATTCTTCTTCCATCAAGATTCCCACCCTATCTGTTAGCTTGTCAATTCTATCATCTTGATTTTGCATTCACTTGGTCAAGCGAGCAATTGCTTCCGTCAAGTTTGCCAACTGCTCTTCCACATATGAAGTGTTTGTCACCATGGCTTGCATGATTGTTTAGATGATGGGGAGTAACATGGATTGTCACACAGATTGATTCTCGAATGGCTCATGCTATGCAGTGTAAGTGGGGGATGATCCATCACTTGAAGCATCATCATCTTCCTTCACAACAGAGTTCTTGGATCCGGAGAGGTCAAGCAGAGCAAGAGTTTTCTTGATCTTTTCAGCAACATCGCTTCCTTCTTCGGTGCATTTGTGGAAGATCTTGCTCCTTTTGAGGAAGAAGATCCGAAAATTGGGGTTGATTGGGACGACAGTTGGAGTTCTTGTTGTCCTAAAGAGCTTGCTTTGCTCCTCGTAATTGGACCGAAGCTCCCAAAGGTAACATCGAGTATGCTTTCCACATCAGCATAGAACATGGAGTTAGCAGCCTTGGTGGAAGTTGATCCGGGGTTGATTTTCTTTTAAACCATTTTGATGTTCTTAAACTTTGGTGGTTGAAAAGTTGATATGAGAGGTAGAGATTGTCCCACTAGGCGTGCCAGAATTTGTAGACAATAAATTGCGCTGAGAAAATAAAATCAGGACCGAAAAATATTGCAACAATCGTAGTATTTTATTTCAAATATTTGAGTGTTACAATCTATATGGATCCTCAGCTTCAACTTTTTAATAGTAAATAAAAGAGCGTCCGAGCTTAATCTTGAATTTTATTTTATTTTAATCCAAGTGCTTGAAGCTTGATCTTGAATTTTATTTTATTTTAATCAAAGTGCTTGAAGCTTGATCTTGATCTTGATCTTGATCTTGACGTACTTTTAATCCAAGGGCTTGCAGCTTGTTCTTGAATCTTCGTCTTGATCTTTTAATCCTTAGAACACTTGAAAGTTATTATTTCGAGTTTTCAGCAAATAAAATTTTACCTAATATTTTAAAACTTAAACAACTCAAATCTTTATATTTGACAATAAAGTTTGTGAGAACAAGAACAAGGCATTGTGGCTAACACTTTGTTAACTTGAAAGAAACATTACTAATTACTAATATAAAAGAAACGTTAAGAGGTAGTCATGTTTACAACGATGCATTTTCTCGAATAAAAGAACTTGCATCAATTTTATTTTCCACTTATCACCAGCGGCATAGTATGCAATATCATATATTACTCTCATATCCTCAACGCCCATATCAACCCCAATGAATATGTTGATTGGATTTTTTCTGGAATTCAATAGCTAAACAGAAAAAAGAAAATACCAACAACAACACTATACAACTGCTCTTTATATATATATATATATATATATATATTTTTATACAAAGTTTCAAAAAAATTATGGTGAAGGTCAATCGTTTGCACTTTTAGTATAATTTTTTACTTTTATACTTTAGTTTGATTTCGTTTGCACTTTTAGTACAATTTTTTACTTTTATACTTTAGTTTGATTGGTAGTTTTCTTTTGTTAAGTGTAAGAATTCATTTCATGTTAATTTTTTTTTTTAATTGAGTCCTTAAATTATTCATCACTATTTGATTCAATTATCATCAATATATTTTAGTAAATAATAGATTTCTCAAAGGGCAATTGATTTGATAGTGTCACATTAAAAATGTGGTCGCCGGAATATGTGTTTGGTAGTGTATGTCTTATATTTAAGAAAAAACCGACAAGTAGCCGAAAAAACCGACAAATCCGACATAAACCGAATCAATGGTTTGGTTTGGTTATAATATTTGAAAAATCGACTTACTTAGTTTGGTTTATTTTTAGGGAAAAACTGATCCAAACAGAACCATGAACACCCCTACCTTTCACGTAATTACTTCGATTCTTCGGAAATCTCATCTCTATTTGGCAGGTTTTCGCACTTGACGCATCTCCAATCTCTCGGGGCCGATTCCGGGATCTCTTTGGAATCTCACTCGTATAGAGTATATGGACCTTCGATATAACAATTTTGGAGGACCAATTCCTCTATTTATAAGTGGATTGCAGAATTTGGAGTCCCTATTGCTATCAAGTAACAACCTGAATGGAGAAATACCATCCTGAATATTACTGAACAAATTCTCATTAATTTTGAATCTCAAATTAAATGATTGATCAATTTTGATAAATTTGCCTTCCAATACAAGAAATTTTGATCCGAGGGATAATATCAATCAAGATATATGACTAACTGTCGATCAAATTGACTCATTATTTCAACTTATATTTTCTCATGTTTTCACTTACAAAACTCCAATTGTGTTTTCATATCCAAACACTATATAATTTATGTCTACTACATCAATGGTTAGATATTCGACATATTGAAGGTAAATTTTGTAGGTTCGTGTCCATAATCAAAACTACAAGAGTCAAACCTTCAAAGTGAAATGTCTGACATAAATTTGAAAAGTCGAGATTTAAACTCCACACCCTCTCTGTTAACAAGAGCCTTTTCTCAGATTCTTTTTTCTTTTTTAATTTCTTTTTAATAGCCGTGGTGTCCAGGCCAGCTCGCGCGCACCTCGACTAATTCCACGGGATACTTTCCAGCTTACACCAACAACAGGTACCAGGTAACTCTATCCACCAAGGCTTGGAAAGATGGGAAAAAATCATCTACGGGTCGTTTGCTTTGAATATAGGTTATGCTGGGATTGTTTTTTATATATTGTTTGTATGTTATATTAAAAATAATATTTGCATAATTTCTAAGAAGAATGTTAAGTTATACCGGCAGTAATTACCCCACCCCCTACAAGGTATAAGTTACCGTGGTACTAATTTTAATCCCGGGATAACTTATCCCATGCTTGCTAACTAAACAAAGTATTAAGGTGGTATTAAATTTTTATCCAATTACTATTTGTACTTATACCTCATACCAAACGACCCCTAGTGTTTTCTTTTTTTATTATGAACAAAGTATCAACAAGAATGTTTTTAAACTATATCAAAGATAATAACCAAAGGCTAAGAATGAAATACTGCTAAAAAGCTGTTATCCTCTGGGAATAGGAAGAGGAGCTACTGTTTGAAGAATAAAAAGTAATACTGCAGTCTTTTTAACGTAGTGTGTACGTTAAACTTACCCCTACCTTGTGGAGGTAGAGAAGTTGTTTCCGATAGACCCTTGGTCCAGGAAAAGAATAGTCACAACATAGTTGAAAAGAAATAAGAAGCAGTAACACCAACATGATAATAAGATAACTAATGCAAAAGAGACCACTGGCAGTATTAGAGATCTAAGTGTAAGAAAATCTGTGAATAATAATGATACTACAGGTATGGAAAAGGAAGAGCTCGAATGCTTACTAACCTTCTACCATAATTCTCAACCTCCATACTCTCCTAGCAAAGGTCATGTTATACACAATCAAACGCATCAAAACTGTTATCACATACCTGGACTGCCTAGACTGGCCAAGAATTTGTTTTCAAAATATTGGTAATTTAATCATGTTGTATTGTGCTGGAAGTAACGGTAACTTAGTTGGACACTATGTACTCCTTAGTTCACTCGACAATGTTTCAGTAGGCATCAGAAAGTATCTCACACCAATGTACAATACTACACTAATGACACCAATTGTAACAGGACTGGCCAAAACTAACAGATTCTTGGTTTGCTTGTCACTCGTTTTGGAGCTGGTTTCAAATGAATCTGCAGACCTCTCAGATGGACTCTTCATGAAGGAAGAATAGGAAGCAACCTCTTCTGCGGTAAGTGCTGGCTTTAGCGACTTCTTGACTATTTGGAAGTGACGATCACATACTACTGTTGCTAATATGTTTTCTCTCAGAGCAACTATTCCAGCTTCTCTGCATAGTCCCTCCAGCTCAGCTCCAGTAAAGAGCTCTGTGTCTTCTGCAATTTGTCTGAGATTAACATCAATGCTCAATTTCATATCTCGTGTATGAACACAGAGAATCTCAAATCGAGCTTCCACGTCAGGAGGGGGGACATAAAGAACCTGCAAGCAAAGCAAAATAAATAAAATAAGCTAATTAGTGTTGCTGCTAACCACACTATATGACCCATAATGAGTACATTCAATAAGTTTCTTACAAGATCAAATCTTCCGGGTCGCATCAGTGCAGCATCAATTGCGTGGGGGCGATTTGTGGCAGCCAAAACAAGAATTCCCTGAAAAAGCAATAATTAGAAAACACAGGAACCACATTCTATACCTGATGAAAATGATCCATTATTTGCATTCAGTACTTTACAAAACTGCAACAAATTTACTGCTCACTTTAGCCTGCTCTAAACCATCCATTTCAGTTAGGAGGGTGGATAGAAGTCTCTCTCCAACTATACTACTTCCACTTGAATTTCCTCCTCTGCCATTTAAGGATAAATTGCATCAGTAAACTTGACATGATACAATCAACAACCTAATGAATAAACACGAGATGGTCCAAAACTTTGTTGCTCGGATTCTCCAAAAATGTTGTGGCAGATCCTCCAAAAATGTAATACTTTTGGAAGATCTATCACGCACCCGACGGCATTTTTAAAGAGTCCGAGCAACACAGGTTCAAAATGTTTTAAACCAAACTCATACTCAACTCACAAGGCATTGCTAAGCTAACTAAACTTACCGCTTGGTCGCGACTACATCAGCCTCATCAAAGAATATTATACTTGGTGCTGCAAGGCGAGCTCTTCGAAAAGTATTGCGTAATAAAGCTTCACCCTCACCAACATACATAGAGTACAGCTCTGCACCACTGTTCCATGATTATGAATTTCAGGAAATTTAATGATTAGGAGACTTGCAATTTTTAGTCAAAACACCGAATACACGAGATAATAATTAGTCAATACATTATATACTTACTTACTGTGGACAAGCTAATAAAGATGGTTAACATCATAGTAAATACCAATCTGATGCCTTAGGCTCCAAAAGAGGCATAAAACACCAGCATACATTCAAGATTTAGGTGGAGCATACTAAATGACAGTCATTCTAAACTAACTTAATATGTTTTTGGTTTTCCAGAAACTATAAGTTGGAACTTAACATGGTTTTGGTTTTCCAGTAACTGTCATATCAGTTGGCAAAGGCAACTTATTAGATGCATTCAAAAGAACTGCTTAAATAAGAAAAAATAGTTGAAAATAAAGAAGAACAGATAGAAAAGGTAAAAGGCTATGATAACTGCAAGCACTGCATGTGTATAACCAGCTATTGGATCATGTTGACTTTTATCATTGCATGCATATGTTTCCTTTTACTAGCGGAAGCATTAATATCTAAAAGTACAGTCATCATTTCTCCATTATTTGCAGCAAGAGTCAGCAGGAAACAGAGCGTCAAACATCATACAATAATTTAGCCAAGTGCAGAAGAGACCAGAACGGTCAACAGACCTCAAGGAAAAGAATGAAGCTTGGGCAGCATGAGCAGCAGCTTTAGCAAGGGTCGTTTTCGAGCACCCTGGTGGTCCATGAAGAAGGATTCCACGGAAAGGTGATACTCCCAGCCGTTCAAATGTTTCAGAGTGTTTTAAAGGCCATTCAACAGCTTGCTGAAGCCTTTTCTGTTTCAGAATTTAACACAATATTAGATATTGCAAATATTCAACCAGATCTAATTGTTCGCGCGCGAGGTCATACCTTTATGTCTTTCAACCCTCCAATATCTTCCCAAGAAACCTTGGGGATTTCAACAGTAACACCCCTTGTTATACTAGGGCCAACCACTGATCTTGCATGCTTCCAATCTTCCATACTAATGCTGTAAGAGCCTTCGTCTAGATTTGAATCAGAGCACTTTCTTACTGCAGACATTGCAGCTTCACGACACAAAGCCTCTAAATCTGCCCCAACATAACCATTACAAGATGCAGCAATGGCTCGAAGGTCGACACTCGCATCCAATTGAAGCTTCTTTGTATAAAGCTGAAAGATTAGAAATGAAAACCAGCATCTTAAGACCAACTTCATGTAGATCATACTATAGAAGGGAAGTGAGAAACCGTAGATGTCCACAAAGAGTACCCATTCAGGTATCTCCTTAAATTGGTGCAGACTCAAAAATCTTATCTTATGCAGCTAACCTTGAGAATATGCAACCGCTCTTCCTCAGTAGGTGTTGTTACTTCAATTTCGGCATCAAAACGTCCCGCCCTTCTTAAAGCTGGATCAATAGAATCTGGCCTGCACATAAAATGTATAGGCATCAGAATTAATTTGATTTGGAGGTGTACAACACCATGACACAGAAGAAACCATAGAATTTCATGACCATTATAGAAGGATATCATTAGGGTCTCAGTGGCTTGCGTACATACTACATAAAGTAAGCTGGCACTGTAGCTTGCATACATCTTCTAGGATATAATGCGTGAATGTTTTATATCAATTATAAAGAGATTTTTTTAGTGTCTTATGAACTCAAAAGAAACAAAAGTAAGAGCAATCACAATTTTCATACATCTCTGAAGGGCGAACAGGATCCTTCACCAAGTGGAGCTATTCCTAGAAATGGTTTCCTTGGAAGGTAATAGCTAAGTTGCAATTCCTCATCGCAAAATATCATGGCCTACAGCTTGCCCTGCGAGGGCTACTAGGAAAGATCTAATGGATGTTTTTACTTAATAACGACAACAAAAATTAATCTGTTGAGAGCAGACTTACATGAGAGACACAGGAAAATGCAATCCACCACAAAAATAAAAAATAAAAAACCAAATAAAGCAAATGTTGCAGAACCCTTACCTATTGGTTGATGCTACCACCACAACATGTGATACAGATGTTGATGATGATTTAATTGAATCCATCAACATAAAGAGCTGCGAGGCTACGCGAATTTCTTGCTCCCTTCTGCAATTCAAGAACTCAAATAACATGTTAGAAAGAACATTGGTATATATCATCTACTCTACCCTGCCAACATCTTTTCTTTGTACTGTAAAACTATGGTTCAAGCAAGGCCACTGTCGTATGGATGTGGATAAAGAGGTGCAACATGTACCTAGAATCCCGGCGAGGACAAAGAGCATCTATTTCATCCAAAAAGATGACTGATGGCTTGCCTAATTTTGCATGAGATGATGCTTCTGAAAATGCCTCCCGCAAAATCTTCTCGCTTTCACCAGCATGAGCCCTGTGAACTGAATGAGGACTGCAAATACATTCAAAGCCAGAAGGCACAATAAAGTTCAAAACAATGCAAGATACCCCTTAAAGTTCAGTTTCTTCTCTAAATGTACTTAAAAGTGTGGAGTCACCCACCATACTGAAATAACCAGCATCAAAAGCTCAACTCTTTCAAAATGCAGACACTCTTTAATTGATTAAATAACATCAAGGACCATAACAACCACGTAATGCTTGGTGATTCAATTGATAGATATTAGCCAATTAGACAAGTTTCTGCTAGGCGTAGAACTTCTAGTACTTCTTGTTGTTGTATAATACGGGTCCTAAGATGAACTTAATTGGAGCAGCATGGTCAATAAGAATTCATATTGCCTACCCCAACTTTCTTGGGATTGAGGCGTACAACAACAACAACAACAACAACAAACCCAGTGTAATCCTACAAGTGGGATATGGAGAGGGTAGTGTGTACGCAGATCTTACCCCTACCTCCAAGAAGGCAGGGATTGATGCGTAGTTGTTATTTCTCAGGCATACATAATAAGGAAAAGATAACACCGAACTAATGAAGAAAACTATCATTACTTTTACTGCACATAAGCACAAAAAGAAAGAAGCCTGACAGAGAAAAATAAAGTTGAATGAGAATCATACACACCTTATTACGATCAAATGGGCGCCACATTCTTGAACAACTGCCCGAACTAAGCTTGTCTACAGTTAAAAAAATTACAAAAAGTTGACCAAACAACTATCTAGAACACAAAAGTCAATTTCCAAATCAAAAGACATGATTTTGACTTAAATCCAAATGTCAATTCTGAAATTGATAAGACAGGCATTGGCTCAAAGAATTGCCAAATTCGAGATTCAAACACATGATTGTGGCTCAACACAAATGTCAATTTCGAAATTGAGATGTCATGATTTTGGCTCAAAAACAATAAGTCAGTTAAAAAGATATGATTTTGGCACATACCCAAATAAAGAAAGCACATGTATAGTACCTTGCCAGTTCCAGGAGGTCCATATAGCAACAATCCACGTGGCCACTACCGAAAAAAATAAGCAAAGCAATGAAAGTTGTTAATAATAAGCCAAATATAAAGGAAATACTTTGGAAAACTTGTAGTAGTACCTTTAGGCCAAGTTTACGAGATTCAGCAGAGTAAAGGAGAGGATAGGTAATGAGTTCTCTGAGAATTCGGAGGGCTTCAGTGTTGCCGGCAATAGCTTCTTCTGCTCTCCACTCACCGCCGTAGCTGATGCTCCCGCTGCTACTTTCCATCTCCACTACGGTGGTAAGAGGTGAACAACGGCAGCAAATGGAAGAGCAGAGGTGGTGGTTGGGTTTACAGTTTGCCTTTACTTCTTTTAACCTTTGTGGAGAAAGAATCGCCCAGCCAGCAATGGCTGCTTTGGTCACCAGAGGAATAGCAGCAGCGTTCAGCGTTTTATTATTCTGAAAAGGCTTGGGAGAAGAATTTAGGGGTGGGCATAAAATCCGAAAAACCGAATTCCGAACCGAACCGAATTAATTTGGTATTTCGGGTTTGGTTATTTCGGTATTTCGGTTCGGTTTTCGGTATTACAATTTTAAAAATTCGGTATACTGAATATATCGAATATACCGAAATTTTAAGTATATATTTTTTTGGACCCTACCTATACTAACACACCTAGTGTCCAACCCAATGTAATTCCCATTTCCCGTCGCCCCAAGCCCAGCCCAATGTAATTCCTAGTTGGTACTTCTTGTGCTTGTTCTAGACTGCTATGAATCACAGTGAATGTGATGTAGCGTTTGTAGCGTTTATAGAGCTGTTTCTAAATGCAACAGCTTTTGTAGCGTTTTAAGGCATTTTGGGTGTTAGTTCACTTTCTATTATGTTTTAGCTTTAGTAATTACTGCATCTTCTTAATTATTATCGTTTGTTCCTGCCAAAAGATATTTTCTACTCTATGTGCTCTTTTGGCGAAGGGTATAAAGAGGATATTTGCGTTGGTATTCATAAACCGAATACTTTACCGAAACCGTACCGAACCAAAATAATAAATACCGAACCGTACCGAACTAATTTGGTACGGTATTTGGTATACACAATTGATAAACCGAATACCGAACCGAAATTCTTAAATACCGAACCGAAATACCGAATGCCCACCCCTAGAAGAATTTAACCTGAAGGGTAGTTTTGTCTTTTTAATATTTAAATAAAGTATTCCATAATATTCGAGAAAATGAGGCTTAAAAAAAGTAACTTTTCATAAATTTGGATGGCTAGCTTATTACTTTTAGCTTTTTAAAATAATTTTTAATTTATTTTAAGTACTTTAAGATTGATAAATACTGAAAAAAGCTAAAAGAAACTTAAAACTTGATTTAAGTAGCTTAAAAGTCAATTCATATAGCTAGGGGTGTTCATGGTTCGGTGTGCATCGATTTTTTCCTAAAAAAAAACTAAACCAAGTAAGTCGGTTTTTCAAATATTAGAACCAAACCAAACCAATTAAGTCGGTTTTTTTCCGATTCGGTTTATGTCGGTTTTTCGGTTTTTTCAGTTATTTATTGATTTTTTCTTATATATAAGACATACACTACCAAGCACATATTCCGGCGACCACATTTTCAACGTAATACTATCAAATCAATTTCCCTTTGAGAATCTATTATTTATTAAAATATATTGATGATAATTGAATCAAATATTGATGAATAATTTAAGGACTCAATTAAAAATATTTTTTTAAACATGAAATGGTGTCATACACTTAACAAAAGAAAACTACCAATCAAACTAGAATATAAAGGTAAAGAACTGTACTAAACGTGCAAACGATTAATATTCACCATAAATTTTTTGAAACTTTATATAAAAATATACATACATATATATATATATATTCGAAATAGTTATTCCTATGGTCAGTTTGGTTCAGTTATTTTTTGATTAAAATCAAAATCAAACCAAATTTGATCGGTTTTTAAAATTCAAAACCAAAATCAAACCATACCAAAAAATATCATTTTTTCGGTCGATTTGATTTAATTTTTGGTTTGATTCGATTTTCGGATTTTTATGAACACCCCTACATATACCCTCTAAATATACTTCTGATCCATTGTGGTTCGATAAATTTATCAAGAGTAAGCACTTTTAATTTTCTTTAAATATTTAACAAAAGATAATAGAAGATTAACACGAACTATTATTTTTTTAAAATAAAAATATTAGAAAAGTCCTTTTAAATTTCAAACTTAAAACTTAAAGGACCAAAAAGATAAGAGTTTTTATTAGGAATCTTGACACAAATAATCATATTTTTTTAGATGTATACATAAATTATATATTAATTATTCATATATAATATATAAATTTATGTAAGTATTATATTTTTTTCGATTATTTTTAAATTAAGTAGTTGGGTGGAACACTATTTACGTTGATTGTATTTTTTTAGGGACTGTTTCAAACTTACCCAAACATAATAGACAATTTCTGTCAATTTTTTTTCGCTGATATTATTTAAAGTTTTTGATATTTCATAAACCTTCCTTCCTTCCGAGAGTTCTCTGTATTTCCATTGGGTTTAGGGTTTAGGGACGCTGGAGAGATGTGTGGTATAGCTGTGATTGTGTCTGGAATTAGGATTCTCTTATCATCATCTCTCAACATCAATTTCATCTCTCCACTTCCTCTTTTGGAACCGCAGGTATATTATACACTTAATTAACCATTCATGTAATAACAACAAAACTGCAGCCTTATTTGTCCTGTATTTTACTTCTGATTTCACATTCATAATTTTATCGTTTTAGATGAACCCCTTTTGCTACAACATCTTAATTAATTAAATTAAAAAAAAAACAGCAAATAAATGAGCTATCTTTGTATCTTTAATGGTCAAGTATTTATGAAGTTTCTGTTTTTTTAAAAATAAATTAATAATCTCTTTGATTGATATGAGATGAACCCATTTTTCTACAACACATAAATGTAGAAAAAACAGTTTAAAATCTGTCTTTAAGGGAAATTTAAAATACTAGCTTTGAACTAAAAGATTTAAAAGAAAAGAGCTACCTTAGAACCTTAATGAGGAAAGATTGATGTGAAATTTCTAAAGTTGTAATCTTTTTCAGTTTCAAGAGAGATCTTGAAAAGGCTAACGATGTTTTGTATTGTCATTAGACTTTGTTTTCAGTGGATGACATAAAAGCTGTGTTAATAAGAAGGGGTCCAGATAGTTTGGGATGCAAGAAAGTTTTACTTCGTTCTGGGGATTCATCTTTGTGTGGTGGGGAGCAAGATGTTGTTGCCTTTGTGGAAGATGAAGATTTCGGTGAGGGGGAGGCTTGTTGTATGGGTGGTGGTGGTGGTGGTAAAGAATTCACCGGAGAGTTGCAATTTGTTGGTGCTACATTGCAGCTTAGAGGCATAAATCCTATTGTTCAACCATTGACGGACGTATCAGGGAACATCCTTGTTTATAATGGTAATATCACGGCGTCTGAGCCTTTACCGACATGATAGACTGAAGCATATCTTGGATTTTTGTTGGTTCTTGACTTTCTTATGCGTGATATTTTTCTTTTCCAACTTAATTGATGTTTAACCTTGGAGAGTCAACGAATGTACACAATTATGAGTATTTGTTTCTCTGCACTTTCAAGTAAATGACCAGATGCAGATTCCACAATGTTTGTGTTCTTGTTTGCAAAAACAATTCTGCTTTTTTTTTCTTTTCTCGGCCAAGCTTCCATAGTTAATTATTTTATTGACTATTGTTTGTTCTTCTGTGATTACTCTTTAGGTGAGATATTTGGAGGTATCCAAATGAATAGTGATAGCAATGACACTGAAATTCTTATGCAACATCTAGGGTTATGTTGTTCTCATATTTCCTCTCCACATAATGAAATTCATACTTCTGGAGAACGGCGAAGTTCTGTTCCAGAACTTCTTTCCAGAATCAAGGGACCATGGGCTTTGATCTATTGGCAGGTAACTTTTGGTGGTAAGTTTCTATTGGCTTATTTCAGCAGGAAAGGCTGAACCATTTTGAGACAAATGCTTCTCTGACGCTCCGCTTACTCTTTGATATAGAGTAGTTCAAAAACATTATGGATTGGTCGAGATGCACTTGGAAGGCGAAGCCTTCTTGTTCACTGGCCAACGAGGGAGGACCCTCGGTTTCTGCTGTCTTCTGTATCACCACTTGCCTCTGTAAATGAAAGTTCTGGTAACACTTCTTCAACATCTTGCTCACTTACTGATTTCTTTTAGCATAACAAAGATTTCTGGAGAAACTTTTACTTTAAAGCAAAACATAAACAAATCAGTTGCCATTATCTTTATGGGAACAACTTTATTAAATTATCAATAGTTATGATTGAGCACATATACAGCCAAGAACATGTAACGATCGAACATATTGTTCTTAGCTGAGCTTTCTGGTAAGTTAGCCATCCTCTCTGTCTGTGAAGTTTGTTGCTTCATAGTTTTTATTACTGAAAATCAGCGGTCTCAATCCGAAATTGTTCCTTTTGAGTTTTCAAGCTGTCTTTTGGTTGGATAAAATAGTTGATGCTGGAAGAAAGTCGATATTGCTTGTTCGTTTATGATTTAATACTTTAAAATTAGAAATGTCATTGTGAAAATTATGTCATTGTCTCCTACCCGCAAGGACAAAAACGAAATTTGGCCGCAGTTGGTAGTGTAGTCTATATCTCCTCTATTTTTCCTCTGTGAATGAGTTCAATCTTTTAACACATGGAACACTTTGATTTTGCGGAATTTGTAGACGGGAGCGGAATAGCCAAAACAGACTTCTGGGAAGAACTTCCATGTGGTATATACAGTTTGTCTATTGGTGCTTCAGGAACACATGAAGATTTAATTGGTGAAGTTTTGAAGCATGACTGGACAGATCCAAAGCTTAAGGAGTTAATCACTTGGGAGAGAACTTCTATCCAACCAAAACCCGAGGACTTGCTTGCTTCCCGCCAAAAGGTTCATAACAGGAAAGAGGACTCGCCTTTAACTCCTTCCATTCTGATGGAATCTAAGTTAGGTCAATATCACATAGTCATGCTGTTAATACCATTCATTACGTGTTTGGTGGATGTAGTAATTGTGATTAACCATGCCGTAATAATCTAACTTGAGTGCAATTTTCGGCCCATTATTACAGCTTCTACAGACTGCCTACTTACATCACCGCCACAAAGGGTAATGACGGCTTTACAAGAGTCAATAATGCGACGCACTGCATTAAATACAATCTACCAGGTCTGAAACTGATTAGCTTTTGTTTTCTATTTCCACCCACTGGTTAGAACTAATGCTTTATCTCCCCCCACCCCCCCCCC
>ML242139.1:0-10275 GCA_005239495.1 Nicotiana undulata
CACAAATAAGACTGGAGCATCCCACGACGACACACTTGGCCTAATAAACCCCTTGGCCAACAAATCCTGAAGATGCTCCTTCAATTCCTTTAGCTCCTTAGGAGCCATACGATAGGGGGGAATAGAAATAGGCTGAGTATCTGGAGCCAAATCAATGCAGAAATCTGAATCTCGATCTGGAGGCATGCCTGGAAGATCTGAAGGAAACACATCAGGAAACTCTCGAACAACTGGCACTGAATCAAGGGTAGGAGACTCGGCGGTGGTGTCCCGCACATAATCAAGGTAAGACAAACACCCCTTCTCGACCATGTGCCAAGCCTTCATGAAGGAAATAACACGGCTGAAGGCACTGACTGAAGAACCCCTCCACTCTAATCCCAGCGACTCAGGCATGGCTAATGTAACTGTTTTGGCATGGAAATCTAACACAGCATGATGAGGAGACAACCAATCCTTGCCCAAAATAACCTCAAAATCCATCATATCAAGTAACAACAAATCAGCTCTGGTCTCAAGCCCGCAGAAAGTGATCACACACGATCGGTAAACCCGGTCTACCTCCACGGAATCGCCCACAAGAGTGGACACATACAAGGGAGAACCCAAAGACTCACAAGCAATATCCATAGAATGAGCAAATAACAGTGAAACATATGAATATGTAGACCTTGGATCAAATAGCACGAAAGCTTCTCTACCACAGACTGAAAAATTACCTGTAATCACCGCGTCCGAGGCCACTGCATCTGCCCTGGCTGGAATAGCATAAAATCTGGTTGAAGCACCTGATGACTGAGCTCCCCCAAGACGAGCTGGAGCTGGATGACCCCCTCCTGAGTGGCCTCCCCCTCTAGGATGGCCCCTGCCAACCTGACCTCCACCCCTAGGTGGTCGAACTGCTGGTGCTGAACCCCTGGGTTGGTGACTCTGTTGTACAGCCTTGCCCCAATATCTGGGACACTGCCTGATCATATGGTCCAGCACCCCACACTCGAAACAACCTCTATGTGCCATAGCCTGCTGCCCTGAGGAAGAAGAACACTGAATAGCTGGAGGGCGGTAAGAATCATCTGGCATGGCACTAATTCAGGTCGCGATGGCGCCCAACACCGGGTTAGGCAAGCTGATATGAAGTACACTAGGTGCAACCCGTCCCATATAATCTAAACCAGTCAACACTTACCACATTTAAACAACTAAACATGCTATAGCCTGGTGCGATAGTAAAAACCTGACTATGCCTAGCAAAGGTAAGACATATATATAGACATACAGCCCAGTACCCAAAATATACACGACGTGTGTGCCAGGAACTAGTGTCACGAGTGTCACGGGCAACTACAGAATATACCATGACAAAATATATATATACATAGCCTCGGTGTGAATGTAAAAGACAGAGAATAAACAAAGGAACTCCATGGTGCTGCCAGGAAGTCGCCAGGAAGGCAGCTCACCGTGAAGTATAATCACTCCGCCAATATCTATCACCAACCGGATAACCAGACGTACCAACCTCTGGACATGTACAGTCAAGTACAGGAAAGAAAAAGGGAGTGCAGCATGAGTACATATATATAAATATGTACCCAGTGAGTATCCCGTCTAACCTCGAAGAAGTTATGACGAGAAGTCGACTCGATACTCACTAAGGTCCAGCAGTAATAAAGTAAAGCAGGATATAAGGAAAGCAGTAGACATGTAGTAGGGTACAAATAAAAAGAAAATATCACAAAATTCTCAAATAATAACTCAAACAATAACAACTTCCCTTTTAGTCTTTGTCAAACAATCGTCAAATCATAAGTCGAGAAATAATACCAAGCAGCCATGCGCACCGAAGAGTAAAACATTTGGCTGAAATCAGGGGGAAGAATAGTTATGCACTGCCGGGGATCGACCGGCCCGTACCAAGAGTGCATCCTTATAATGTAATCATACCAAAGAGCTATGCAATACCGGCGATCGACCGGCCCGTACCAAGAGTGCATGCTTACCAATAACTCAACTACACACTGCCGGGGATCGACTGGCCCGTACCAAGAGTGCGTCCATCAGTGTAATCATATCATATCATAATGTAACTTCGTCCATGCACTGCCGGGGATCGACCGGCCCGTACCAAGAGTGAATTCTCTAGTATGTCCTTGTGCACTGTCGGGGATCGACCGGCCCGAACCAGGAGTGCACTATATATATATTCGTCGTGGCGTACGGCCCGCTCCCCTAAGAGTGGAAGGAATTACATGCCACTTGCGGAATGTAACTTGCAAAGCGACATCCTACGTATACCAAATACTAGGTTCACTTCACATATCAAATCTTTCCAAATACTTAATCAATGAAATATTCAAGGAAACAATGCTACATCCAAGCAAGAATTATAACATATAAATCATTTCAAAGTAGAAGACAAGGCATGATGTGATCCTAAAACTACCCGGACATAACAATAGTAGTTGCTACGTGCGGGCTCTCGTCACAAGGTACGCACGCAGCCCCCGTATACAAACATACAACACATAGAACACCTATGGGGACAATTTCCCTCTTACAAGGTTAGAAAGGAGACTCACCTCGACGAAGCACTCCTCGGACCAACGACCGGATCAAGAATGCACACGAAACTCCGAAACTACCCTCGACGGCTCGCAACTAGCCAAATATAGCGCAATTGAATAAATTTAGATACCAAGAGAAAGAATTAACAAGAATTTCCAAAGTATAGCATTCTTGAAGGTTTTTGAGATTTCGACCCCGGGCCCACGTGTTCGGATTTTGAAAATTCTCGAAAGAATGAATTACCCTAAGCCTAAGGATCGTAATTACATAATTTATTTAGGAATTCATGGCTAAAAGGAATAATTCACTAATTATCAAAGCCCTAGAATTTTCAACCCAATTTTCCCATGATTTGATATTTTAATAGGTAACCTAGTTGGATTTCCATAATTAATCCATGAATTTAGAGAGGAAATTACACTAACCTTGAGGAACTTGACCTTGGACAACTTTTGCTAGCTTTGAGGAGCTTTAATGGAGGTTGGGTATTTAAAATGAAAAAGAAAACCCGTAATTGGGCATTTAAACACTGCCCAGGAAATGCTTAACTGCGATCGCGACACTAGGCCTGCGATCGCGAAGACCATATGGTCTTACCTCTGCGATCGCGGCACAGGTCCTGCGATCGCAATGAACAATTTCACCTGGCCCAGCTGCGACTCAATGCAATCGCGTGAAGAGGCTGCGATCGCGAAGCTTTGGGGGCCGGACCTATGCGATAGCAAGGGGAAGGCTGCGATTGGAGAGTACAATCTACAGCCCAGCAAAACCCTTCTCCGCGATCGCAGAGAAGGAAACCAGATAGAGAAATTTTTGGTTTTTCCAACTTAGCTCCCGGGGGTCTAAAACACCTCTGAGCCCCTCGGAACCCCGTCCAATAGCACCAACAAATTTGTATTCATGATACGGACTTGCTCGAATTTCCCCAACATGAAAACAAACAACGGAACTCAAAATTCAATTCCAAAACCAAATTATTCAAACTTAAGAACTTAAAAATTCTAGAATTCGCTTCATTGCGCCGAACGGGTCTATACTACTCGGAATGACCCCAAATTTTGCAGACAAGTCATAAATAACTATACGGAACTATTGCCGGTCCCAGAATTCCATTCGGACCCCGATAGCATGAAGTCTCGTTCCAAGGCAAATTCTAAACTTAAGGAAATCCTGATTTCCATTTCGGGCGCTGAAACGCTCCCGGGTCATCAGAAACCCGAGCCGAACCTACGCCCAAGTCTGAAATCACATTACGGAGCTAGTGGAGCTGTCGGAACTCGATCTCGAGGTTGTTTGCTCTAAATGTTGACCGAAGTCAAACTTGGCCAAATAGGCCAACCTTAAGGAACCAAGTGTTCCTGAACCATCCAATTCATTCCCAAATCCCGTATCGCCCACTCCCGCGAGTCATAAAGCATGAGTAGCCGCCATGGAAGGTTTCATTTAAGGGAACGGAGTCCTAATACGCGAAACGACCGGCTGGGTCGTTACATTCTCCCCCTCTTAAACAAACGTTCGTCCTCAAATGGGTCTAGAATCGTACCTGGAGTGCTGAATAGCTGTGGATATCTGCTCCGCATGTCCTGCTCGGACTCCCAAGTCGCCTCCTCAACTGGTTGGCCCCTCCACTGAACCTTAATCGCAGAAACTATCTTGGACCTTAATTGGCAGTCCTACCTATCAATAATGGCCACTAGATCCTCCTCGTAGCCCAACTTCTCATCTAACTGAATAGTGGTGTAATCAACCACGTGTGAGAAGTCGGCGTGATACCTCTGAATCATGGAAACATGAAAAACTAGATGAACTCCTGATAAGGCTGGAGGTAAAGCAAGCTCATAAGCAACCTCTCCAACCCGCGTCAACACCTCGAAAGGACCTATAAACCTAGGGCTTAGCTTGCCCTTCTTCCCAAATCTCATAATGCCCTTCATCGGCGAGACCTTCAACATAACCTTATCTCCGTCCATGAATGATATGTCACGTGCCTGCTGATCTGCGTAGCTCTTCTGCCTAGACTGTGTTGTACGGAGCCTCTCCTGGATAATCTTTACCTTTTCCAAGGCATCTCTCACCAGTTCTGTACCATATAGCTTAGCCTCGCCAGGCTCAAACCACCCAATCGGAGAACGACATCGCTGACCATATAAAGCCTCGAATGGAGCCATCTCGATGCTGGAATGATAACTATTATTGTATGCAAACTCTGCTAATGGCAAGAACTGGTCCCACCGACCCCCCGAAATCAATCACATAAGCCCTGAGCATATCCTCCCAAGATTGAACTGTACACTCTGACTGGCCATCAGTCTGAGGTGAAATGCTGAACTGAGGTCTATCTGAGTACCTATCTCGCTGTGCAAAGCTCTCCAGAAGTGCGAAGTGAACTGAGGACCTCGATCTGAAATGATAGACACCTGCACACCATGCAACCGGACTATCTCACGAAGGTAAATCTGAGCCAGCCTCTCTGTAGTGTAAGTAGTAGCCACAGGAATGAAATGCACCGATTTGGTCTATCTGTCCACAATGACCCAAACCGCGTCAACCTTCCGCAAAGTCCGAGGCAACCTAACCACGAAGTCCATGGTGATACGCTCCCATTTCACTGAGGGATGGTCATCTGCTGAAACAAGCCTCCTGGCCGCTGATGCTCGTACTTAACTTGCTGACAATTAAGACACCTGGCCACATACTGAACAACGTCCTTCGTCATCCGCCTCCACCAGTAGTGCTGATTCAAATCATGGTACATCTTCGTAGCTCCTAGGTGAATAGAATACTGAGAACTGTGAGCCTTTGCTAGAATCCTCTCCCTCAGGCCATCAACATTAGGAACACACAATCGGCCCTGGAGTCGCAGAACACTATCCTCGCCTAAAGTAATCTCCTTGGCCCTGCCCGGGACCACCGTATCCCGAAGATCTGCTAGACGTGGATCATCAAACTATCGAGCCTTAATCTCCCCCAATAGTGAGAACTGAGCAACCACATGAGCCAAAACTCGACGAGGCTCTGAAGGGTCCAATCTCACAAAACAATTGGCCAAGGACTGAATGTCCAAGGCTAAAGGCCTCTCCTCAGCTGAGATGTAGGCCAAACTACCCAAACTCGTTGCCCGCCTGCTCAAAGCATCCGCTACTACATTCGCCTTGCCCGGATGATACAGAATAGTGAGATCATAGTCCTTCAATAACTCAAGCCACCTTCACTGCCTCAAATTAAGGTCCCTCTGCTTAAGCAAGTACTGCAGGCTGCGCTGGTCAGTATAGACCTCACAAGATACACCATACAAGTAATTCCTCCGTATCTTCAAAGCATGAACAATCAC
Source organism: Nicotiana undulata (assembly GCA_005239495.1). Taxonomy (NCBI): domain Eukaryota; kingdom Viridiplantae; phylum Streptophyta; class Magnoliopsida; order Solanales; family Solanaceae; genus Nicotiana; species Nicotiana undulata. Next base: position 5,897 of record ML242139.1, read on the forward strand.
CGCCAACTCAAAATCATGCACAGGTAAGTTCTTTTCATGAACCTTCAGCTATCGTGAAGCATAAGCAATAACCCTGCCATCCTGCATCAACACACATCCCAACCCGAAGCGCGAGGCGTCGCAATACAATTTATACACTCCAGATTCAGAAGGCAATGATAACACTGGTGCTGAAATCAATGGTGATTTGAGCTTCTGAAAGCTCGCCTCACAATTGCCAGACCACTGAAATGGAGCATTCTTCTGAGTCAATGTAGTCCGGGACCGGAAATAGTTCCGTATAGTCTTTATGACTTGTCTGCATAATTTGGGGTCATTCGGAGTAGAATAGACCCATTCGGCGCAATGAAGAGAATTCTAGAATTCTTAAGTTCTTAAGTTTGAATAATTTGGTTTTGGGATTGAATTTTGAGTTCCGTTGTTGCTTTTCATGTTCCGTAAGTTTGAGCGAGTCCGTATCATGAATACAGACTTGACGGTGCTTTTGGACCGGGTCCCGAGAAGCTCGGGGGTGTTTTAGACCCCCGGGAGCTAAGTTGGAAAAACCAGAAATTTCTCTATCTTGTTTCCTTCTCTGCGATCGCAGAAGGTGGGTTGCGATTGCGGAGAAGGGTTTTGTTGGGCTGCTGATTGTTCTCTGCGATCGCAGCCTTCCCCTTGCGACGCATAGGTCCGGGCCCCAAAGCTTCACGATCGCAGCCCTTTTACGCGATCACATTGAGTCGCAGCTGGGCAGGGTGAAATTGTTCATTGCGATCGCAGGACCTCTGCTGCGATCGTAGAGGTCAGACCAGATGGTCTTCGCGATCGCAGGACCTCTGATGCGATCGCAGAGGTCAGTCCAGTTGCCCTTCGCGATCGCAGGCCTAGTGTCGCGATCGCAGTTAAGCATTTCCTGGGCAGTATTTAAATGCCCAATTACGGGTTTTTTTCTTCATTTTAATTACCCAACCTCCATTAAAGCTCCTCAAAGCTAGGGAAAAGTTGTCCAAGGTCAAGTTCCTCAAGGTTAGTGTAATTTCCTCTCTAAATTCATGGATTAATTATGATCCAACTAGTTTACCTATTAAAATATCAAATCATTGGAAAATTGGGTAGAAAATTCTAGGGCTTTGATAATTAGTGAATTATTCCTTTTTAGCCATGAATTCCTAAATAAATTATGTAATTACGATCCTTAGACTTCGGGTAATTCATTCCTTTGAGAATTTTTAAAATCCGAACACGTGAGCCCGGGGTCGAAATCTCAAAAACCTTCAAGAATGCTATACTTTGGAAAATCTTGTTAATTCTTTCTCTTGGTATCTAAATTGATTCAATTGCGCTATATTTGGCTAGTTGCGAGCCGTCAAGGGTAGTTCTGAAGTTTTGTGCGCATTCTTGATCCAGTCGTTGGTCCGAGGAGTTCTTCGTCGAGGTGAGTCTCCTTTCTAACCTTGTAAGAGGGAAATTTTCCCCATAGGTGTTCTATGTGTTATATTTTTGTATTCAGGGGTTGCGTGCGTACCTTGTGATGAGAGTCCGCACGTAGCAACTCTTGGTACGGGCCAGTCGATCCCCGGCAGTGTGTAGTTGAGTTATTGGTAAGCATGCACTCTTGGTACGGGCCGGTCGATCCCCGGTAGTGCATAGCTCTTTGGTATGATTACATTATCAGTATGCACTCTTGGTACGGGCCGGTCGATCCGCGGCAGTGCATAGCTATTCTTCCCCTTGATTCCAGCCAAATGTTTTACTCGTCAGTGCGCATGGTTGCTCGGTATTATTTCCCGACTTATGATTTGACGATTGTTTGACAAAGACTAAAAGGGAAGTTGTTATTGTTTGAGTTATTATTTGAGAACTCTGTGATATTTTCTTATTATTTGTACCCTACTACATGTCTATTGCTTTCCTTATATCCTGCTTTAATTTATTACTGCTGGACCTTAGTGAGTATCGAGTCGACTTCTCGTCATAACTTCTTCGAGGTTAGACGGGATACTCACTGGGTACATATTTATATATATGTACTCATGCTGCACGAAATCGCCCACAGGAGTGGACACATACAAAGGAGAACCCAAAGACTCACAAGCAACATCCAGAGAATGAGCAAATAACACTGAAGCATATGAATATGTAGACCCTGGATAAAATAGCACGGAAGCCTCTCTACCACAGACTGAAATAATACATGTAATCACCGCGTCTGAGGCCACTGCATCTGCCCTGGCTAGAATAGCATAAAATCTGGCTGAAGCACCCGATGACTGAGCTCCCCCAGGACGAGCTGGAGCTGGATGACCCCCTCCCGACTGCCTCCCCCTCTAGGAGGGCCCCTGCCAACCTGAGCTCCACCCCTAGGTGGTCGAACTGTTGGTGCTGAACCCCTGGGCTGGCGACTCTGCTGTATGGCCTTGCCCCGATATTTGGGACACTGCCTGATCATATGGTCCAGCTCCCCACACTCAAAACAACCTCTACGTGCCATAGCCTGCTGCCCTGAGGAAGAAGAACCCTGAATAGCTGGAGGGCGGTAAGAATCATCTGGCATGGCACTAAAATAGGAGCCGAGGGATCTCAGATGGCTGGAATAACTGTTGGGTGCACTCTGGATAGCTGGTGAATGATAAGAGCGCTCTGGCATGGCAATAAATTGGGGACTACCTAGAGCAACCCTAGGAGGTAAGGAAGGTGCTGCATAAGAAGGCCTGCTAGACTGACCACCTCCAAATTGACCCCTGCCCCTGGCTGGAGTACCCCTAAAATCACTTGTGAACCTGGCCCTCTTGTCGTACTGACCCTGCTGACCTGGCTGACCCTGATCTCTGCCCCTCACTCTGTAACCCTCGATACGTCGAGCTATCTCGACTACCAACTGGTATGGAGTACCCATCTATACCTCTCTGGCCATGGAGGTCCTGATGCCTGGATGTAAACCTGCTACAAACTGCCGAACTCTCTCTGCATTTGTGGGCAATATAATAAGGGCATGGCGGGATAGCTCTGGAATTCTCGCCTCATAGTCGGTCACGAACATCTGCCCCTGCTCCAATCACTCGAATTGACTCCGAAGCTTCTCCCTCTCAGATGGTGGAATGTACCTGTCCAAAAATAACTGAATAAACTGCTCCCAAGTAACCGGTGGAGACCCTGCTGGCCTACTGAGTTTATAAGACTGCCACCAGCGGCGAGCTCTACCCTCAAGCTGGAAGGTCGTGAAATCTACCCCATGTGACTCTAGTATCCTCATGTTGGGCAGTCTATCCCTGCACCTCTCGATGAAATCATGTGCATCCTCTCCCCGCTCGCCCCCGAAGGTCGGAGGGCGAAGCTGGGTCCATCTACCCAGCAGCTTTTGATGGTCCATCTCTGCGACTGGCCTGGGCTCTGGTGCTGCCACCCCAGGCTGAACCCCAATCACTGGTGGAATATCTGGAGTACGATGTGCAGCTGCTGCTGGTCCCATAGCCTGAGCGGTAGGGGTCTGAACTCCCCCTCCTTCCTGAGAAGTAGCAGGATCTGATGGAAGTATACCCCCCTGTGACATAGTATCCATGAACCTCAGCATACGGCCCATGACCTCCTGGAAGCCCAGCGCCGTCATAAAATCAGCTGGTGGTGGAGCCACTCGGGGCAGCTCATCCTTCTCCTAAACATAAGGATCCTCAATCGGTGCGACCGGTAAAGCTCTGGGACACCCTCGCCCCCTCCTACGAACAGGAGCCCTACCCCTGCCCCTACCACGGCCTCGAGCGGCGGGGGTAGCAGCCTCCCCGGGATCAGGAACTCGTGAAGCACGCATCCTCACCATCTGTGAGAGAATATAAGAACATGTTTGAGTACATCATCGATTGCACGATAGGATATGAACAAAAGGAGTTTCTTAACACACTATAGCCTCCTGAAGATAAGTACAGATGTCTCTGTACCGATCCGCAAGACTCTACTGGGTTTGCCTGTGACTCGTGAGACTACGTGAACCTAAAGCTCTGATACCACGTTGTCACGAACCAAATCCTAATTCAGGTCGCGATGGCGCCCAACAGCGGGTTAGGCAAGCCGATATGAAGTACACTAGGTGCTACCTGTCCCATATAATCTAAACCAGTCAAAACTTACCACATTTAAACAACTAAACATGCTATAGCCTGGTGCAATAGTAAAACCCTGACCTGCCTAGCCAAGGTAAGACATATATATAGATATACAGCCCAGTACCCAAAATATAAACGACGTGTGTGCCAGGAACTAGTGTCACGAGTGTCACAGGCAACTACAGAATATACCATGACAAAATATATATATACATAGCCTCGGTCTGAATGTAAAAGACATAGAATAAACAAAGGAACTCCAGGGTGCTGCCAGGAAGTCGCCAGGAAGGACAACTCACC